>JAOEHX010023676.1:11326-23251 GCA_025448015.1 Bolborhynchus lineola | reverse complement strand
CATTTGGATACATTTTAAACAGATAGATCATATCCTCAGCTGGTGCAAACTGAGGCTAATTTTGTGCAACCACCCTGTTTTTTGCCAGTTGTGGGACAAAAACTATCTGGAAAACAAACACTTTGGAAATGTTTACAAGCCTGGCTGGGCTTATTCTAGCTTCTTTTGTCTATATCTTAAATGTTTTGGACCACAGATATGATTAATTCAGTGGAAATTTTACCCTGGTTAGTGATGAACTGTTTTACAGAGGTCTGATTTAACTTCAGGGAGTGGAGAGATTGTGTTTACTGATGGAAGAGAAAGAAACAGCAGTCATAAACTCCACACTTTGACACGGCCAATGCACTGGAATGCTGCATGCCACCCTGTCAGCATTGCACCACGCTTTCATACTTCTCTCACAGCTTACCAGTGAGATTCAAGATGCCTTCAATTCCCAAAATACCCAAATCTTCTAAACTGAGGCCAAAATCAAGCTATCACAGTAAACTTCAGTGAATTGCTGTAGCTTTCCAAACTGTATTTATAGGTCAAGAGGTTTTCTGCCTTTGAAGCTTCAGAACATATACTTTTTAACAAGATATTATCTTCTAATTAGCAAAATAAAAAAAATAAAAATAAAAAAAAAAAGGCCTTCTGGCCCTAAAATCTATGGCATGCAAAATAAACATACAAGCTTTCTTCTTTCATGTTTTCCAGACCAGACATCTTTACAACCCTGGGAAGCTCCTACCTTCTGTTCCTATCAAAGGAAGGCAGTGAGGAGGGGAATAAGGGAAGCTGGGCTTTCAAAATTGGTTTATTGGGGGATCAATTGTGACTCCGTGATGCTGCTTTTGTTTTACAGGCACCAGGACTCATGGCTTCCTTCTTTCCACAGAAACCAAACCTTTCTTGTCCTCTCCACCACTTCTATGGCTATCAGAACTTTCAGCTACAAAGAAGCTGCAATGAGAAAAATCTCCTACAAAGCCCAAGTAGGTAGGGAATAACTTTCATAAAAAGCTAACTCAACCACAAGCCATTCTCCTAGCTCAGATCCAAAAGCTCCCCTGCCACTGCCTACTCTTAAAGGACTGGGCAAAAGTCACTTCCTTTTACATTTTAATGAACAATTTTAATGTCACAATAAAATGGAAATTATTTTGACAGAGATCCCTTAAAAATATTTCATTGTAAGAAACACAAATTGAGAGAATATCCCACAGACAACTGAATGGGTAGGGAGAACATGTGAATTTAACTCCCACAATGCTGTTAATAATACTTAATGAACCATAATTGCTTATAAGCAATAGGAATACAGTGAAAGCACATTAAGTATTTCCATTGTCTTTTAATGAGAAATAGCAGGTAGAAATAGGGAGAAGTAGCAGTTGACCACAGACCATGAGAGCACCACAGACCACAGAGACCTTCTATCAGGATGGCTTAATTCTGTAAAGCTGGATTAGCTTCCTGGTATTCAGTATAGCCAGATCTACATACCTAGAAATTATGAAGGAGACCTCCCCTCAAACTCATGAGGCTGGTTTTAAAATGAGATTTAAGAAAAATATGACGGTTTTATTTGCTTTCTGAGTGTTACAGCTTCTAGGATTAATATTTCCAGGCTTCTGCTTGTAATCACAAGGGCTAGAAATACACTCTTTAAAAAATGGAAACTGAGATTTGTACATGCTGTATGGGCTGAGGTGTGAAGAAAAGCCCTACACCTTGTAAGAGATGTGATAAAGTCGTCATAGTTGGCAGCGCTGTGGATATTATATAGTTTGGACTTGTCGAGAAATACTTTCTTTAGCTGTCGATGTTACAAATTCTCCTGGTCTCTACTGGTGATAACGCTCAGTCTCAGGCAGTTTCTACACCTCTGCACAACTCTTCTGAACCCTGAAATGTTTGGAGTTTATTCCACAGTTAAGTTAGCTCAACCCTGAACAGTCTGATCACCCAAGGAGCCAACATCAACAGCCTTTCACAGTTTGGTTAGCCCCAGGAGTGCCAAATATACCATAGCAGATAGAAATTTGAGACATATAATATTTTTCTAAAAAAAGAGTTAATTTTCTCAACATCTAATTGAATTCTCCAGTCATTTCACTGAGAAGTCTTGTGCTGTTTTCATCTCGACATTTAATGAATACCGTTTTTTTTAAATAAACTATTTATTCGCATTAAAAATTTACTTCCCACATTCCCCAAAGTAGCAAAAGAAATTGAATGTTAGAATTATAATTAATGTGGTTTGGATTTAAAAGAAATTTTTTACAGCAAAGAACATTTCCATAAATCATGTCCATGATTGAAAAAACATGTTCATAACTGAAGACAAAACTGCTTCATTTTGCATCTGTTTCACATATATAAATGTGTCAGGTTTACATAAAACATACTGATAAAGATGAGGAAGAGGGAAGAAAATGATAAAAATAGCCTAGGTTATATCAATGACACCTCTTTTATTATAATTGTCTCTGATGCTATTGTGACCAAACTCATTACTTTTCTTGCCTGGTTTAGTCACTTAAGCTATCAAAAAGTTAAAAGAAAAATAACTTTTATGGAATTAAGCTCTTAGTTCAATCCTAGAAGAACCTGGCATGTCCAATGTGCCATTAACTTACTTTCTTCTGACCACTTCACACATAATAGGCCTAAATTAGTTCATCACAAAAGTGATTCCTTTCTGCTTACACCAAATGTGGTCATATCGATAGCTTTGATCTCAAGAACAGTGTTGGCAGGACAATGCTCATTTACACCAGGAGAGGATTTGCCCACAGCTCCCATAACACAGCAGAAATAAAGTGAAGCAGTCTGCCAACAGAACCACTTATCACATGCAGTGTCCTACTTGTAGTATTACTGTATAGCATAACATATGTCTTCCAAATAAATAACTTTGCCTAGTTGGCCAACAATCTGCTATTAATAAAAAAGGAACACAAATATGTTTCTTTTAATATTTTTAATTAAAATATAAATCTTTAATATATTTGACTTCTTTTCACCATGGCATTTTGGCATGAAACATCAGAGAGAACAAGAGTATACAGAAAAAAAAAAAAGTGTTTAACCTATCACCATCTTGATAGGAAAGCATATGTAGTAAATTATGCAAACAGAGGTAAGTAATGTGCTACATAACAGTTTTTCTTATAACAAGTGTGTAGTTGGGGTGACTAATGTGAAGTGTAGCTCCTCCTTCACATATGAAGTCCCTTTAAAGTTGTTTTCAGGCTCTTTCCATTTACAGCAGAATCTCCTTTGTTTACTTAGGACTTAAGTATTTAAGTGTGCTTTAAAATATACACAATTCTTATTTCCTATAGCTCCTTTAACAGCATTCTTTTAATATTTTTTTGGAAAAAAATGGCAGAAATTTCTGGCAACATGTTCCCCTGTCCTTCAACTGTAAGGGATGTGATTCTGTCCATTCATTTACAAATTAACAGGAAAAAAAAAAAAAAATCTTTAAATATTCTTCAAGAAAAGGTAGGTAAGAAGTAAAATTATCACTCAGTTTTCAGGTGTTCTAATTAGGCACATTCCTTTGCAGTTTGCAAGCTTAAAGGGATCTAAATGAGGTTGACACTGTACAGGTGTGTTTTACTTACTTTTCCTTCCTAGTTTTGAGCACGTAAAAGTCTTAGAAACTTACTGATTCAAACTTCCGTCTGTCTCTGCCCTCTCTGTGTGATAGCAATGCAGCGTGGCAGCTTTTACTCCTAGATGCCATTTCCCATGTACAGGGGATGGCCACAGGGCCTTCTTCCTCTCTGTGGAAGCAGCAGCCTTCCCTTGCTGCAGGACCTATGGAACCTTCTGGCCGGGGGCCATCCCCCAGTGCACAAACAGGGCCATGGGGCACCGAGGCCCCACGGCGGCCCAGCAGCCAGGGCTCAGGATTCAACCCTTTACACTCTGCCTTCCCATCCAGCCTCAAGAGGCTTCTAAAGCTGGCGTGTGGCAGGCCTCATTATTGTTTTGTGCTTCTTTTTTATTTTAGTTGGCATTTATTTACTTGCTGAGGGCAAGGTATCCTCCAAACTAAGGCAAACCGCATTTTTAGAAGCACAGAAAGAAGTGATACAATTTGTGCTGACAAAATGGAAACTCGATTTGCTTCCCCACAGCCCCTGCAGCTGCACACTCCCTAGCCACAAGGCCCTGACATGGCCGCCCAGCGGGGGCCAGGCCTGCACTGCAGCCCTCACTCTTGGCTCCCTGGTCACTGGCATCCCTGTAGCCGCCATGCGAAAGAACATTCAGGAATATCAGGGCCGTTTGTGAACAGCCCCCCAGCTGTCCTGAATACCACGTGAAAGGCTTTCCAATGTCCTGCGCCTTTCCCACTAGCGGAGGGTGGGCCACGACCAGCACCCCCCAAAGTCCGTGCTGTCCCCAGGGCACTAGCTGGCCACAAAGAGCCTCGCAGCAGGGAAGAGCATGGCTCTGCTCCCTCCCCTGGGGCCAGAAAGCACCAAACCAAGAGCCAAAATGTAGCTGGTGTGGGCCAGCAGCGCCCAGGACCCTTCCACCTCCTGCCCAGCACGGTGCAGCCTTGCTGGCACAGCCTAGTCCCCAGTCTGAGGCGGAGATAAACAGGAAACCAGACAAAATAAAGGAGGAGGGAAGGAGGAGGAGGGAGGACAAAGAAAAGAGACAAAGGTTTAAATAAATGTAAATAAAACAATGAAGCAACAGATACTGGAGGGCGAATCTGACAAATTGCTCCCCTGCTGACAACCAGGACACCGGGACTCACACTGGAGCAGGACATCCTATGCACGCACAAGAGCTGGGGTGTGTTTTGGAGGAGCCCGGGCTGTGTTTCCCCAAGCAGCCCTGCCTTCTGTGCCTCCTGCTGACGACTTTGTCATTGCTTCAACAGGCACAGACACCACAGAGAGAGAAGGCAAGAGAGGAAGGACGCGCCACCATCCCCCACTGCTTAGAGAACTGTGTGTAAACCTGACAAGCGAAGGATGGTTTTTTCGATGGTTTTTCCCCTAATGTGAATAAGCTGTATGAGAAATTTGTTTTCCATGAGCAAAGGCCGCAGGACTGAGTCTAGGGACTGCCTTATGGTGATGAAATACTTCTGATTTTTTTTTTTTTTTTTTTTTTTTTTTTTTTTTTATATTCCAAATCCTTGCATTAGGCTGTCTCCTAAATAGCAGCAATGCCAAATTTCCTTTTACTGAGCCTCAGTCAGCTGGTTTTAGGTGCCAAGCCAAAACAACAAAAAAATGTATTGAGTGCTGCTATCTCAAGCTCACAATAATATATTACTCAAAACCTGACATCTTTAACTGTGCCAAGCATTCTTTACCAAGGAGGTACCTGGATAGGAACCTTAATATGTGAGTGTTTCTGCAAAGAATAAACTACTCTTAATGGGAGGAATATTACAAAATGGATATATTCTGGCTCTATAAATTTGAATTCTGTGAGGATTTAACCCCATATACAGAAGAACTTATAAGAACAGCTGTACTGAGGTGCATCTATCGTGTATCAGTCTGCAGCAGTCTCTCAGCTGGCACGTAAGGAAATAAGAAAAAGAAAAAAAAAGAGGGAGGAAAAATAAAGAAAAAGAAAAAAAAAAATAGAAAACCCAAAGCTGTTAAATAATCACAGTAGTGGGAGCGTTCTCCTCATCTTAGACTATTTTCAGCTCCACTTATTCCCAGCCCCAGAGGCTGGTTTGCTCAGTAACCCTCAGAGGGTCTCTCTCTCTCTCCTGAGTCCTTCTCCAGTCTTGGCTGAACCCCATGTGAACATCTGACACCCAAGATGTGCTTGGTCCAGAGGTTCTTCTGTTCCTCTCATGGAGAGCTTTGGGGTTCTGGACCTGGCCCCCACAGCTCTCACCTGTAAGCCCTTGTTCTGCTGTTAGAGACAGGCAAGAATCAATCCCAGTCCACCTAGTCAACCATTTTCTAAACTTACTTGAAAGTAAGTAGGGAGGCACTGGGCTTTTAAGAAGTGAGGGGCCAAATAAAGAAAAAGGCTATTAGGAGGTAATAGCTCTACTGGATGAGCTATTGAAACACTTTGATTTCCACATTAAACCCGTAAAACTCTGATGTTTCCAAGTTCACTGAGATGTGTGTCCAAATTGACCTTTTATTGCATATGGTCAAGTGCTGTGAAAAATCCCACCACTTAGCAACTCTCTGTTATCTCAGCCACAGGCAGGGAAATTCTCCCCTTCAAAGAGAACCATAAAAAGAGATAACAGAGACTGGGACTTCTGTGCCATCAGCATTTCAAACTCCACATCCCCTCAGGAAAAAGGCCGGGGGGGACCAGGTTATTTGTAAGAGTAAAGGGATGAATGGCAGCAGGTTCTCACCCACCAATCTTATACAATACAGAAAAAAAAAGCCTCCGGGCTCTCCACCTGGAAAATGTAGTAGCAAACCAGTGCAAGTACAATTCTTGGAGTACTAATCTGGCACCAGTGGCACTGGTAAATCACCTTACCACACACACATGTTTACAATTTTCCTGTATAGTTGCAGCTTTCTACCCAACTCTTAGTGACCTTCTTTCAGACCCCTTTTTACCAAGGAACATGATTTTTCTTACACTAATAGATCTGTAGTCAAAACTTCTGCTGTATACTGAATGCCAAAGTAGATGCTGCTGCATGTGTGTGGGAGGGAGAAGGAGTCTGCCAGTATAGCACATTTCATTCAGGGAACTGGTATAAACTACATACAGACAAAACACTAGCTTGCCAGTATAAGCTGTGGCTACACTAGGAAAGTTTGCCAGAATAGCAAACTGCCAAATCTTTTCTAGCTTAGAGAATCCATGCTATGCCGCAGATAAATGTTGCTTCAGGCATTAACTCTCACTAGTCTCACCATATTGCATATAGGAGCTAGTGCCACTGACACATGCTACTTGTTTTCTCCACAATCTTTCTCAGGTCAGCAGTTTCAGGAGGCCCAAACTCTTCTAGGGAAGATGGGAATGGGAGGAGCATTTGGAGACTAGGTTATACCCCTAGGTATATGCATTTGCTGCAATGAGAGAGGTACACTGAGGCATGGCCACTAACACGTACAGGGAGAGAAGACCTGGCTTTGCTGCATTAGAAAAGAAAGAGGACTACCATTTAATTTCACATGGCTGGGGTAGTTACTAGTAACCTCAACTAAATTCATCAAGCTGTCTTCTATCATAAAACATAAAATTGATTTACTGGCAAGTGAGAGGATTGGACAACATCTTGGCAAGTTGGAATAAAAGCATGTAATTACAGTAGGATAAAAAAATCACTTGGAATAGCAACATGTAATCATTTCACAGGGTTTCACACTTGTGTGTTCGGGACCTGTTTATGTACCACCTGTGGCCATCTTTCCTGTATTTCTATCCAGAGTCAAAGCAGTGATGGCAACGGTCCTTCATAGAGCACACACTTTACAAACTGAGAGGGGATAGAGAAAGGCCCAACATCTAGCACAGTAAATACCATAGATGCAGAAATGGGATTGTCAATTTAGCACAGAAAACAAAATAAGTACATTCCTTTTTTATTTTTTTTAGATAGCACTTCAAGTTAATGTCAAGAACTTTGCTGGGATGGCATATGTAATATAATATAATCACATCTGAAAGCACACCAAAAATTTTTAAAAAGATCATGCTGTATTCAAAGCATTTATCACAGCCTGAGAAAATCCTTCTTATTGTTCAAAGTAATGACTGATCTCAGCATCTAAATGCAGATAGTTGGAGATAAAGAAGCCAGTCAGACATTTAGCGGTGTGTTCCATATATGTTTTTTTCTGTGCAAGTTGGATTTATTTAATGGAAATTTACTCACATTCTCAAAATCTTGATAATTAACCTAAGAACATTTAAACACTATTTGTCTACCATTGAAACTACCAGAAAAAAACTCACTGTACAAAATTTTGGAGGTGATGACCAAGGCCATCCAACAGTAGCTTATGCTTTATGCCACAGTGAAATAATTACAGGTTTAATTTCCAATCCCCCTCCCTTAATAATAAACTTTACTTACTTATTTTGTGTATGTATTTCTTTTCATTTACTCCTGTATCATTCTGTCTTTTATTAATCTAATTTCTGAGAAAAATGAAGTCTTCAGAATTTCCTTGCATCCCCAGGCTGGCTGGCAATTGGTCCTGCACTGTTAAAGGAGAGATGACAGTTTATTAAGCATTAAGCTACAGACTAATGAGTTCTTGCCAAAGCCTGTCAGAATTAATTTATTTTCCAATGAAGTGAAATGAGTGGATGAATGGATCAATACAATTGCCTGCAATCAGTACTTCTCCACAATAAATGCAGGAAAGCACTGCCACTAAAATTCTGGTGTATTTGCTATCAGTGACTAAAGTCTCAAATTACCTAGCTTCTCTTCTGGCTGCTTTTGCAAAAGAGTTTTGCCTGGGAGGGTGAGGAAATTCAGGCAAAGTAAATAACAGTGTTATTAACTAATTTCTTATTCTCATCCAACATTTTTCCCCCCTATTGCCCACATTTGCCAGCACTCAGATTTCATGTCTCCTTTGACTTTCAGGAAGAAGTATTTCAGCTTCTCGTAAGGGCCAGACTTTGGCTATCTTACTACTGCATGGGGTCTGGCTTCAGAGATAGTCCCACACATTTCTGGGAGGGGACAAAAAAAAAAAAAAGGCAACAGTGGAGAAGGGCTTCAGATCAGTGGAAATACACATTCCTGGGTTAGACACTCTTTAGTGTGAGCCAAGGTGTTAGTGTGTTGCCACCAGGTTGTCTAGACTAATTAACTTGAAACACCACTGTTTATTATTAACATCCATTTCACAGCTTTGTGTGTAGCTCCCAAGCTTCTGAGTTGGTCTCCGTGACTCATTCCTCTGAATGTTCCTGCTCCATCCCCTCAAATTAAAAAAAGAATAAATTATGAAATCCCCCTTCCCCTTGGCCCAACCACCTTTCCTGGGGATAATGTGACCTAACTCACACATTAGCTCTGGAAATGCAAAAGGCACTGGGACTTCTTTAACATAGCCACTGACTGACTTAAGAGGCGATTCTTATGTATTATACATTATGGTAATTCATTTTCATTGTTTGGGAGATTCAGGGGGCTTTGTGTTACCTTTAAAGAAAGGGCTGACAAGCTGCCACACAAGTTTAAGGAGAGAGGCCACAGAAAAGGAGGAAAAGAACACCAGTGCTAATGGCTGTTTGCTTGAATATGGCTGATATTCTTCATTCGGTCTATATTTATTTAGGAACTCAAGGAATATTACAATTGTACAGCTAGTCAGGGGCTACTCCATTATATAGATTGGTTCACTTATTCATATCAAGTGCTCAAAGCCAATAAATGTCCTGGTTTGGGATGTATGACATTGAAGTGCAGAGTCACTGAGGAAGGCAATGAGTGCTCTCCCTCACTCCAGCACTCAGCACTTGGCAATTGCTGGCTGCTACATAAACACTCTGCTGTATTATGATATGTGCTAGGCACGGCCTTGTTCTTTAGTCAAGCCCCAGCACCACTGCTTTGGCTCTGCACAGAAACAAGCTAGCTCCTCTCTTCAAACTTTGACATAGGAAGCAGAGCCCAGTTTTCCTTTCCTGTGTTTACTTATTTCTGTGTCTTCTTATTTTTAGACAGATTAAATTTATTGGCTTTCTAGAATCAAGAATTTAAACTGCTGATAATAATCCCATCTCAGGGTATCATCGCAAGCAAACTCCCTGAGAGATAAGTTGGCCTGTTAACAGCAAAGCCAGTAAAGCCTGCTTTCCTAAGAATTTGTGCTTGATACCAAACTGCTGCACGGATGTACCGTTATCTGTAACAGGAGATTAACAGTCACTACAACCCATCCTTTGGTAGGGACCTAAGTCAGGTGTCTTTTCTCTGCTGGGGTTATTTTTATAAACAAACAAAAATGGAAGCTGTTTCAGAGCTCTTCTGCAAAGTTAGGTTTAAGCATCACTGGATGAGAAAGGAGGAAAACTGACAGTCTAAAACCAAAATCCCCTTCAAGAAAGAGCATTAATTATCACATGGATCAAAGGTTGAAAACTCTAGTCAGTTCTATTGCAGGTAAGAAACAGCTAGAATAATTTTTCAAGGACCATGATTAATATTTAGCTGATTAATAAACTAAGGTATTTATAGGATTCAGACAGGGAAAAGGAATACACAATTTAAAAAATCCTCACATTAATTTCTGAATTACACCTCAGAATCTGTAAAGTTGATATAAATATAGTGCCAGAGTAGTGATATTTTTAATTCTTTTGTACTACTTCTACATATCATCAGTATTTGTTAATTCTAGCTACTTCTAAGACACATTTTTATTTCCTTTCAACCCTGTATTCTGCAGAGATAACATTCCAGAATAAATCTTCATATCCCAGGCCTGATATTTTCCTATGCTCAAGTATATACCCACATGTGCATTATCCACAAGAAAAGGGGAAAAAAGGCATGTTTAAAAGAATAAAAAAATCATTATTTGAAGACAATATTTCAGTACTTTGAGGGAGATGGAGGGAAAGGAGAACCTGCAAGACTAAAAGGACCGTGTCACAGTTTCAGAGTTTTTACAGATCCTATTGTATGGAGCAGCTTGAAATAAACTGGCTGAAACCAACATGCTCTTTCAGCAAGAAAGATACCCACATTCAGAGTGCTCCCTTGATATCTGTGCTTAGAGCCAAAGCTGACTTCTTCTTCTTTTTTTTTTTTTTTTTTTTTTTCTTTCCCAATCCTCTCTTTTTCCCAATTTCAAATCAGAAATCTGCAGCTCGGTTACCAGACTGTCAGATGTAAACTATTGGATTAAGTAGCAGAGCTCCCTCTAATGGTGGTTCTACGGCTGTACTGATTTATAGTTCATTGTTACGTCATCTTCTTCCTACTTGTTGCTAATAAAGTTACATCAAGCTCAGGACTTGCTTTGTTGTACATATTTGTATTTATTCATTCCCATGGTACTACAACTTTTCCCTCTGAGAAAAAAAAACAGTTTATTGCAATGGAATCTGAATATCAAAGGGAGCTTGTGCAGAAGAGGATCATTATTATGCATTAAGCAACCCAAAAAGGGAGCAAAAGCATTAGCATCTAGATAGTATTTCATAAGGCTTTTTATCCCGTTTGCAAATACTGGTTACTTGCTTGCAAAAAAAAACATGCATTGAGAAAGATTGCAATACTTGCTTTGTATGTTTGGATTTCTTTATTGTTTTCTCATCCTGGCATCCCATCATGGGAGAGGCTGCTGCTGTCTTTGGGATACTGCCAGGCCTATAATTGTTGAGGTGTGTTGAATATAATACAGGATTCAAAGAGAAAATTTGAGGAAAGAAGTGTAAGCACTTGACAAACCTAAAGAAAGATAATATGAAAACTTGCTGATGCAGAACATTAGTTCATTCACTTGTTTTTCATCTAGAAACTGGCCAAAGCCAGGCTTATTTCATATAATTCTCCCTGCTCCACCCCACTTATTGCAAGCTCAAGTGAAACAATACCCAAAGGCAAACCACTCTTAATTTTGATCCAGAAAAACAAAAACTGCAACAAAGATTCTGTTTGTTTGTTTTACCACCAAAGCACTCCAATTTTGCTCAGAAGAGCTCAGAATATTCCAGTGTGACCACAAGTAGAAATACTCTACAGTGCCTCATCTTTTTCTTCATTTGTGCACATCACCAGGCTTAGCAAACTAACACAATTACAGCTACTTAGCAAAGGAACAAGCATAACATGGAAGGGATATTGCCAATATGAAACAGGAGGTATTGACATGGTTGTGTAAAGAAGTCAGCACCATTAATTCCCACTTTGCTGTAAGTATGAAGCTCATGCAGACATCTTCTTGCACAAAAGATAGAAGGGGACAGAAGCTTTACTATGCA
>JAOEHX010023675.1:15544-29365 GCA_025448015.1 Bolborhynchus lineola | reverse complement strand
GGTGGTGAGGCACTGGAATGGGTTGCCCAGGGAAGTTGTGAATGCTTCATCCCTGGTGGTGTTCAAGGCCAGGTTGGCCATAGCCTTGGGTGATATGGTTCAGTGTGAGGTGTCCCTGCCCATGGCAGGAGGGTTGAAACTAGATGATCTTCAGGTCCTTTCCAACCCTAACTATTCTATGATTCTATGTATTGTTTTTAAAATTACAAAGATGTGTGCAGTCAAAACCATTTTTAAATCCATACAAACTGTAAGGTGGTTCTGTCTTAGTAACAGCAAATAAATTGTTGTTAGTTAGTGAGAAATGAGACCCTTTCTAGTCCTTCAGTCAGTTTTATTAGCTGAAGTTGAAGTCTATAAATATCTTTCAGTCAAAACTGATGTTGACTTCAAAAGTCAAAAAACTTTGTTTTCTTTGGTTTGTTGGGGTTTTTCCAAAAGTTCTAACAGCACTAGCTAAAGGATCCTAACACCAACTTTGTTCTAAAAGGTCAAGCTATGATCTTGTCTTTCTTGAGGCTGTACATTTGTATTTGTGCTCAGGAATTCACTCTCCTAACAAGACGATCATATCAACAATCCTATAAACAGTGTTTATTCAGGAAGAAAAAAAAAAAAAAGGAAATCAGCATGTTGGAGATATTTAGCTGGTTGGTCTCCTTTCATCTTTTTCTTACAATACAGGGTTTTATATATGTGAAATCTCAGTGTATTTGTACTGACAGAAAACTGAATAGGAAAAAAAAGGAGATACTTCTTAAAAACACCTTCCTCTCCTTTTATTGTGCCAGCAAAAACTAAAATCCAAAACTGTTCTGCCTGTCCCACATCACTGAAGTATATGGATTGAGATGCAGTGAAGGAAATTATCTGGTTGTAATCCAGCCAATTCTAGATATAATCTAGCAAATAATGTTAAAAAATAGGTAAATAAAACACCTGCGTGAATCTAGGTTTCAGATAGACCAGTATACCAGTGAATCCAAAAGCATAGGCTTAAATTCTCTTCTTATTCTTCATACAGACAGAATATTTTATATATTGTCTTTTTCACTAGACCTTAAGAGAAGTAAAGTTAGGGAAGTCAATAGCACCAAAATGGATCAGGTATTCTTGGTTTATGGGTCTCTTCAGAGGTGCAAGGAAAGTGTGTTCTTTTCACCTTCAGTCTGGGTTTGACTTGTGAAAAGTCTTGGAAAATACCAAGGCTGTCCAACTGTCTCATTTCATTATATCTTATCTCAATGGGAAGAAAATTTCTTTTTGACAGTTTGAGCAACAATTTCTCTCTGAAATTCATTTTATAGACTCCTATATATATAAAATGTCTAATATTATATTAGATTTTCCACAGGTACAGGATGTAAGTGACAGTTATGTCTGTGTCCCATTCAGGCCTTTAGCCACCAGTGCTTAACCTATTCAAGAGTTCTCGCTAATCAGGAGCTACTTGAAAGAATTTAGCTAAATTA
Organism: Bolborhynchus lineola; assembly: GCA_025448015.1. Classification (NCBI taxonomy): domain Eukaryota; kingdom Metazoa; phylum Chordata; class Aves; order Psittaciformes; family Psittacidae; genus Bolborhynchus; species Bolborhynchus lineola. The sequence continues at coordinate 27,893 of JAOEHX010023675.1, read as the reverse complement.
TAGCTGCTTGATACACCTGATTTTAATTCCGAAGGACACTGGTCCAGAATCTTTTCCAGTCATATTCTGATGATTTTCAGTTTCCTACAATAAAGGTGTGATTCTAATGCACTGTATAGCCTCTGAATACCTTTTAGGGTGCTATAATTTTCGTTTCCTCTCCTAGTGCTGTAGCAAGTGAATGTAGAAATCAGACAGCAGTATTGACAGGGTGACAACACTCTCTTCTACTATGACCTAAGACATCCTTTTCTTTGTAAGAACTAAGTTAAAAAATTAGAAGAAACATAGATACGTGAACTGAAGTGCAATAATGGAAGACTAAGTAAAAGAAACTAAGTGTAAAGCAGAGTAGAGGGCTTTTTCTGTGCCCACAAGATTTTGAAATGACAATTCAGTGGTAGTTGGGGCAAATGAACTCCAGTACAACTTTAAGAATATTTAAGTGTGGATCTTTGTTGAAGGAATCTTTGGAGTAAAGTTCATAGTGGTTTAACTTCTTTAAAAAAAAAACCACAAAGTTATCTCAACATTTATGAATTCTCAGTATATGCTTCCTTTGCATATTGGATGTTATAGACAATGCTTGCAATATTTCTAGGATATCTAGAAAGTAATAAACATCTTTTTTAATTCTGCCTAGAGTTTCCCAGCATTGATTTATTAGGAACTGAATGAAAAGGCCTTTTGTTTTTCTTCTATTTAACACATTCAGTTTGGTGTGTGAGCAAGACTTAGAGTAGTCATCAGGCTAATCAATTTACACATTATGTAAAATGTTAGATAATTCTACACATTTAAAATGAATTACCAAGGGAGCACAGTGAAGAAGCACTTAAAATAATGTTGACTTTTGTATTATTGTGACTTTATGTATTTTAACATAGTTGCAATGTTTTGATCCTTTCTCTTACAGATCAAAGTTTGCTTATCACTGTTGGTTTAGCTTTTGCTAATTCCTAATTCTAAATATTTGATTAATGATAATATTTTGATATTGTAGGTTTTTTACCACATGCTAACTTTTAAAACTACTCAAACTGCAGGCTCTTTAAAACTGTGAGCTTCTGCAGCAGTGGTAAAATTAGGTTTTATCTGCAAAAAGAAGTAAACTGTGAAAAAGTGTGGCTATCAAGTTGACAGCTGTTTAGTGTTTACAGTGATTTTTCTTGCTTTTGTGATACTGCTGCAGTGAATACTTTGATTTTAATTGGGACTTTGTGACTTTTGAAGGTCTTAGTGTGGCATATAAATCCCAAGTTCAGGAATAATTGGCTGGAGTTTCTGCTATTTATCACAAAGCAAAGCAGATAAACATTTCAGTAGTTGCACTGATTTGGATGTAAAAGACATGCTTGCTGTCTTTTGCTTTTCTGTTATTCCACAAATGTAAATCCAATCTTATATAAACTCTGTGTAACATGGAACTTGAAAATAGGGAAACTGATGTTTTAGAAGCAAAATAAACTCCCATACTATACTGAAGTCAGAGTGCCAGCAGGGAAGTAAGACTTTATCTGACATGAAATTACTGCTGAAAAATATTTCTGTATTGTAATGTTGTTTTAAAAATTATGCCATCTAAGAATGTATATTGTATATAATATGTATTTTGTACGCAATAACTTTAAATAAAAATATTTGCAGGTAGATATGCAGGCCTTTCTGTGCTTGGAAGTTTAAACATACATCAGGTGTATATGTGTCAGAGCCTGGTGGAAAACTCTATGTCATGCAGTTCAGAGCAGACCTGGTAAACCTATTCATCATGAGCTGCAGACCACCACTGTGTTTGCAGTGCAAAAAGGTAGCCTTTCTTTTCTGGATAACAAATGATCACAGAACTGGAAATGAGTCAGACCCTTTCAGACCAGCCAAAGACAAACTGTCTTTGATTCCAGTCCTCTTGATTCACCTGTACATATTCCATGTCTTACTCAGGTGTTAAGCAGAAGTGCTTTTTGTCTTCGAGGCTGAATGGTCCTTTAGTTTAAATTAGGGACATTCACTGGTCTTCCCTGAGAAAGTAAAATAAATTTGCTAGTGGTTACTACTTGTAAAAAGCTGTTAAAATACACAAGTTCTGCCTCATTTCCAGTGAAATGCTGTGACTTAAGAACACTCGTTTATTGTTACACAGTGTGCTGCCAGACAGTCCAGGTAGATGAAACCTGATTCTCTCTCTTATTGCTTTAAGCATTTCATTATCACTTTTGGGTTGTTTCAAAAGACAAAGAAAATATAAAGCTCCTTGGAGTGAAGTTGTAACTTTCAGCTGAGATTTTTTGGTGCGTTGCTGGGGTTTTTTTGGCAATAAATTGACTGCATTTGACCTTTCGCTTAGGAGGACCTTAAGGTTTTCTGTTACTGAAGAAATAAGTTTCCATGATGTCAGTGCTATCAGAGGTGAGATGTATGAAAGAAGCTGTTAGGTAATGAAACATGAAGAGACACACAAGAAATATTAAAAGCTTGATTGGGCAAGTCAGCCTGTGTCAATGTTAATGCTAAGAACATCTATCATAGCAGAAGCTGTGCCCAGTCTGTGATACCCTGACTGCAAGCTAGGTATGTAGTCAGATTTCTGAAGTGAAGCCCTTTCTCACTGACCTGTTACAATGATATGAAGTGTTAAATGTATTTGTAGATAAGCTGTCTGTTTGCTGTATCTAGACAGCAAACTGCTATTGATTTATTTCAGCCTTTGCTTTCCCAAAGTATTTTTAGTGATTTCTAATGAATGCTTGTATTAACAGTATACCTTGAATTTTAGCCCTTGTCATTTTTTGTTCTTCTAATGATGATATTAAAACTTAGGTATTAACAATGGTGGGAAATTGCAGAAATCACATCTCTTGCTTCATATTTGAATGCATTCAAATAACTTTTTCATGGTCTTTTAATTTATAGGAAGTTATGTCCATATTGAAGCAGACCTTAGAAAAGGTTGCTTCCTCCGTAATTACATTTGCTTGTTATTCATGCCTGTCATCTCCTAAAGTGAGGATGCTTCCATTTCATAGCTTGGAACTGCTTTTAGTAAAGAGTTGGAATGCCTCACACATACGTACTATTTACTAGACTGCCAATTCTGGTCTAAAGCTCTTGATGCTACTCTTTGATCACATTGTATGTTAGAAAAAGAACTTATAAAAGGCAAGTGCATTTGAGTAAGTGCTGCATTTCATTGTTAAAATTAGTATAGGTTAATTCTGGAATTAACCTAGAATTAACCTAGAACCTTCTGGAATTAGTGTAGGTTAATTCCAGAATTAACCTAGCTGAAAACAGTAATTCTGCATTTACAACTTTCCTGATCTCTGTGTTAGTGGTTTATATAATTATCAGCTTGTTAACAAGTTCTTGGGGGTTTCATAACTTTTTTTTTTTTCTAAAATGAGCTAGGAGAATTTTAAAATTGCTTGTACCATATAAATCCTTCCATTTTCAGCATCCTTTTTTCTATTTTAAATAGCTTCTATTAAAACCTGCCATGTTTATTCACACTATGTCTGTTTTAGAATCTACTTAAACTCTTTCACTACACTAACACAAAAGCAAGTAATTATTAATTTTATCCTCATAGGGTCACTCTGAGACAGAGAAAGACTATCTTAACTATATGGCCAAGGAGCTATAACATTGGATAGATTGAGTGGCATGCACAGGTCACACAGAAAGCCTGTGGTTGAGATGAAGACTGAAGCAAGGACTCCAAAATCTCAGTATTGTCACATCTTTTGTTTACAGCTATTTGTGGAACCATTTGTTATTTTCTTATTTAGTGATTATGATAGTCTGGGATTCTTTTGAAATAAATGAAATTTTCTATAAAGCTTTAGACTAATCCCTAATCTTCATTGAAAAGAAAACCCAGACCAAAGCTATGTTTTTCTGTTAGAATCTTTTTCTTTTTCTTTTTTTTTTTTTTTTTTTGCTTTTGTGTTTCTCCTACTTCAGCTGAGACAGGAAGTGAAAGAACGTGCAATAGCTTCAACCTGGCAGACCTCAGGACTAGTACAAAATCTCACAGGAAGTCCTTGCTTCACAGACCATGACCCTTTTTAGTCAGATATGAGAGGCCAGAGATGCGCAAAATGTGAGATTATCATCCCATGAAATTTGGGGTTTGGGAGTGTCTATTTTTAGCTCAAGGAAACTCAATAGGGTATAGATATCAGTAACATCTCCAGCCCTACGACAACCCCCTTATCTACTAATGAGAAAGTGAAGAAGTTAAGCACATGACCAGCAACGGGAAAAAATACACTAACCAAATTTCCCTGCCATCCACAAACAATTTTTATGTAATCTTCTCCATCACTTCAGCCACTTTCTAAAGTAGTTCTACAGTTTTTGCACTGTCCTCAGCCTTAACGTGGGTCAGTAAGCATATGTGTTTTGAGCTTGGTTGAGCTGCCATCACATGTTTAGGAGGAAAACCAAAAATTCCCTTAAATTGGCACATCCTCACTGTGTGTATCTCAAAGAGCTGTTCATATCCACACGAAGAAATTATGGTTATGGATAATTCCACTTTTATGTATTATATAAAAATCTAGGAAAATATAGCACAAAAGCAGTTTTCATTTGTTCGATTCACATTTACCCAACAACTCAATGTCTCATTTGCTTTGTCACCAGAGAGTAATGTTTTTTCTTTCTTCTGCTTATTTCCAGGGCTCATATTTTTTCTAGTTTTTAAAAATTCCTGCATCATCTGTATTTCACAAATACAGTGAGGGTAAAGGATGAAGATCAAGTCTTCCCTGGACTCTTTATTCTCCAACTTGAGGAAACAATTAGAGTAACTTGTGGACTGTCCAGTCCTTGTTTAATTATCAATGTCTTGTAAAAAATATAGAGGATGAAAATGGATTATCCACGCTCATACTTGTGAAACTATTAACTATCTTGTTTCTCTAGATGAAACAAATTGTTTGGTCTAAAATAGCTCTTGAATTTAAATAATTTGTCATTTATCTATCATTGGAGGTACCCCCCATGTTGTAATTCAAAGTTTGGTAAAGTTCCCATGAAAAATCAGTCCATATTGCAAATACTGTAATATCAATTTAAGTGTGTATTCTATAAAATCTAGGTTAAAAGGTGTTGCATTCTAGGAAGGAATTTGTAAGCCTCTTTGCAAACCTTTTTTTAAAATTACTTTGATTGTGCACTCTGATGTTTGCTTTCCAGCTCTGAATACTTTTGCAAACATGTTTACTTGTAAGAATGTTGACTGAGAGCACTAGCTGTAAGCATATTCTGGTGACTACAGATTTTGAATTATGAATATGTATTGCAAGCAGTTCTACTAAACACTGTTTAATAGAAAAGAAAGAGACTGAGGAAAAAGTCCCGTATACCAAGGGCAAGTAATACATTATTTGCTGCTTATGTTTTACATTGCAGATAATTACATTGAACATGCTGTTCACACTTGGTACTTGAAATCAGTAAGAATTTGTTCAGTGCAGAAAGTTCACATAGGTCTGTTTTAAGATGCGTATTTGCCATTTGTAACCAGGAAGCTAATCATATAAGGGGCGTGCGAGCCAAAAGGTTACACTTTTCACTAGGAACAAATTCATAAGCATGCTCACACAAACCTCATATGACACTTACAAATGTTTAATAATTTCTTTTGTAGTGTGATAAACAGTGTCTTAGTAAACATATTACACTGTATACGGAAATAAGTCTTTTTCTTAAAATACTGGGTGTCAAAACAGACAAAAATTGACTGCATTTCTGTAAATATGGTTAAATTGAAATCCTGAACACAATTTTGTGGGTTTAGAATAATTTCTTATTTCCACAGAGTTTCAATTTGCAGGGTTTTGTTTGTTGCCTATTTATTTTTTGAATTTTTTTCAAGATAGGTTGTATGTGTATTACCTAGAGAGATAATATTGTTATTGCATTTTATGATTCTTCTGATACCAGAAAGCTTTAGACTTCATCTTTTAAGTCTTTTGATAAGTATAATATAAGGTAAGATATTAACTGCCTTTTTTTTTTCTTTCCCCTTAATGTGAACCTTAGTTGAATGCACTGGTCTTCAGACTGGAGCATTAAGAACAAGTAAATCTGTTTGCTTCACTGAAGGCAAACAAGGGTGAAATGATTTAATGTCAGGTAACACAACACCATGAAGGCGTCTCATAGAAGTTCCTGTGCATATGCCATGTTTCTTATGATAATAATGGTTTGTGGTAACTTGCTCTAGTGCATGTTCCCACAGAGTTTTGTAGTTGTTGCAAACCTAATAGGGGTTACTGTGTTCTACAAAAAGAAAAAAAAAAAAAAAAAAAGGCTTGATAAGAATGGCCATCCAGGGAAAATCTCTATTTTCTGCATTTTTCTCTAACTCCTGAATCCATGGACAAGGATGAGAAGGTTATAAAGAGCTTCAGCCAGTGTTTCAAATGCTGGAATAGAGTAGAGAATTTTCATGAGAGTATGTTTATTAAATGAATGCAAGTAGGAGATAATATTTTCAGTTGTTTCAAAAAGAGGTATTACTTTTCTTTCTATAAAAATGCATTCTAGTAGTCAGTAAACAAATGAACACTCCCAAAGTCTTTTTCCTCTTCTGACATATTAGACTGTGTGGGGAGAAGTCCCATTATATGTATGCAATTGATATAACTCTTTACTATGTTTCTGCTGCACAAGAAGAGTTAGCAAGAATGGTTAGCATTGGTTTGGTTTGAGCTTTAGCTCCAGTGTCCTGAAGCAAAGTTTTTCATTTGGCCCTACATTACAGGTTCATATAGGGAAAAGTTTTAGCAAAATTCTAGTTGAATGTGTGCCTGCTCCTATATTAAGAATTTATCTGAAAAAAAAAAAAAAAATATTTGCAAACTGTACAAGTAAGGGTCTAATTTATGCCTATATTTAGGTTGAATTATTGAATTAATCCAGTGGCTTGAACTTTTCAGTGTAGATGCCTTCTAGTGTCTCAGAAACATCACACATAGTCTTTCTTTTTCAGACTTTTCTCAAAGTACAAAACCAAGATAGTGTGTTTAGAGCAGAAGGCTCACACAGCATTTTTCACTTTTTTTTTTGTGTTGTCTGCACTAGCAGTCCACCTCTCAATCTGAGGCTTTTCTCCTGCATCCCGAGCTCTTAAAAATGCAATGTTTACATTCAGATTTAGAATATAATAGCCAATATTACAATGAATCAATTAAAAGATGTATTCAGAGCCAAAGTCTCTGTAGGTCTGTCTTTAAAGTACTCGGAGGACCTATGACAGTAATAAGCCCAATTCTTGATGTTTACTTGTCTCTTCCAGGAAATCAATATAAAACCTGAGGTATATTTTAATTTTAAAAGTGTAAATAGGTTAAAAAGTAATCCTAGGTGTGCTCTTCTACTGCCTTTATCCACTAGGTGACAGTACAGCTCTTTTACCCTTTTTTTTTTTTTTTATTAATATTATCCATAGGTGTTTTTTTAAAAAGGAGCTCAATACCAACTTCTAGGAATGTGTTCTTACCAACTGAAAAGTGTGTGCTGTGCATGATTTTTTTAATGAGAAAAACTTTAATGTAATAAAGAAATTTTCTCAGTATAGTTACTTTAGTTAATGCAGATTAAATTCCTTGTAATTGAGTAAAAGTTGTTTAACTGTGAAAGATAATTCAGAGTGGCTCAGTTGTGGACTGATAATAGCTACAAAAAACTAAATCATGGAAGTAACTGGAAAAAAACCCAGGTTTCGACCCCAAGGTAAGATATGCAGAACAATTATATTTTTCTTTGTAGTACTGGTCTTTAAGAGCTTAAATTAATAAAGCTTTCTTTAGGTAATAGATTGTGTAGTGTAGTTAACCCTTGCTTATTTGACTTGTTACAGTGATTTAATTAGAGATAAATTACTCACTTTTAGTACTGTATTTTATAAAGCACTTGTCTTTTACTTGAGCATTTAGTTACTTTTTACTTCCTGAAAATGTCAAGAAGTCCAAGCACTGGAAAGAAAAGGAGAGATAATGTCTATAGACTTCCGTTCAAAATTACGGGCATTTTGGAAACTGGATAACATTTGCTTCACTGCTGCTTGGATAAAGTTATGTCTCCAAGTGTCTGTAGAGGAATCCTGTCAGCTAATGTCCCTCTGTAAGATTAAACTCACTGTAAAAATTAATGTCACTAAATACATGTATCATATATCATGCAATTAATTAAAATTATCATCTGTCAGGTATAGGTACTTTAAATATTTTTATGAAAGCAAAGTAAAAGTATTAAAAAGCTCAAGAGTGCCACATTTAGTGTTTATAACATTTTTAATACATTTGATAGTAGTACTTGGTTTTGATGATAATATTTCATGTTAGAGTGTCACTTTGCATATTGTTTACAGCTTGTATATTTGCATGCTCATAATAAATTGTCCTGATGCTTAATAAAGAAAATGAGTTTGTTAATAGAGGACTGTATAGTAGAACTGTTTGCTTTTGTCGTTCTGCTCCTGCATTTTGAGAACACATCTTTAAAAAGAGTACCTAAGTGTATAGAGTAGGCAAGTTAAATAAACAAAATTAATATTGCTTATTAATAATAAAACATGCTAGTCAATCAGTAAAATAAAATAACTTTACTATTTTGCTGGGTTGTCTTATTAAACACCTTCAATATAAACCAATAGAAAGATTGATTTTGAGTATTTAGGAAAGAGCAGACTTGTAATAACTTATTCCTAAAACATTAATGGAAAAAAAATTGGTATGATTTAGAGTACTCATTGCCAGCTGAAATTTTGACAAGATTTATGCTCTAACCTTCTTTCCCAAAATGGTGCAAGTCTGAATAGAATTTGGCCCGTTTATGTTTAATGGCTGAGGACCATGTAAGGCTTACACATTTAAAATTTATGATAGAGTATTACAAAGGATTGCTTTGTATATTGACTTAAGATTTCTAGCAACATTAAAGGCTGGTTTATTTCAGTGCTTCTAGTAAAATGCTGTGGATCACCTTTGAGATATCATTTTATGTACATGTTGTATATAATTATTTGTTTTCTTATTGCAATGTGGAATATGAATATTTAATTTTAAAGAGTTCCTCCCTAAGTGCCATCACTTTCCTGTTTCTTCTCAGATAGTAAAGATAAATACAATTTATTACACAGTCAACTGCATGCCCATTATAATAATTTTTCCTATTTCTTTTAGGCACACATCAAAATAATACATTCTATGACTATACCACATAAAAGCACTTCTGCACCTTTAGTTTAACTGTAAAGCAATTTAGAAAGCTTACATACATGATTTTTAGCAATTATGTAGATTACAGACACTAATGTTAGACAAAAAAGTTGCTGAGTTCTTAACTGAGAGAGAAGAGACTGCAAACAATGTACTTTACAAAAAATGTTGCATTTTTCTATAATTAATTATACACTCAGAGTTGCAACTCTATTCATATGTAACTTCCACAATAAACTTGTATTTTGGGGTGTTTATGACTGAACTCAGCAATTTAATAGTAAACTAGAGAACCCGTGAGGTCTTTTTTGGCAGTGACTTTTTTAAATATATATTTGAAAAAAAATAGCTCTGCTTTCTTGGGGTTTCCATAAATAGAAGTTAGTGGGTTTCAGACACATTTTTGTAAACCTGTAAACCTAAGAATGTTTTATTTTATAGGATGCTATTTTAGAAACCTGTAGTTCTTAAAAATTGTCAGTGTTAAAGAAACAGAATCTTAATTTTTGTTTAATAGTTGGCTAGCCTCTCTGAATGCTTTTCCCAAAGCAGACTTTCCTGAGCCATATCATGCCATTAGTTTCTAAGCAGAACAGATGTTAACTAGAAATTTTTTTTTAAGGGAGCCTGGTACAATATGGCTTCATGTACCAACACCCTTGGCCTGTTTCTTACCTTCCTTATATTACACTAGTGACTTCAGTTAAGGTGCTTGTGATTTATAGCAGTGCAAGAGAAACTTCAGATCTGTCATGCTTTTAGCAGCTCCTACAAAATAGGATGTGAACTGATACCTTCACTACTAAAATTTGGTCATCTCTATTCCATGTTTCACACGAAAAAATGATGGCTTCATTCTGAACTTACTGAAATCTGTAAAGGCAAGGCTCTTTTTGTCAACTTCCACAGGTGTCGAGTCAAGGTCTTTGTTCTAATCCTGCAAGGATTTATGTGCACACTGTTGCATATCCATTAATTTCACATAAGCAAAGTCATGGATGATTTGTGTTATAGCAGTTTTTATCGTTGTTTGTATTTTACTTACTATAATCATGGCTCCAGTTACATCATTCATAATCAAGTTTTAAAAGCCATTTTTATTCTTTGCAATTTTTAGTGTTTATTTCTTCTTTTCAAAAATACGGATGAATTTGGAAATGTGCAAAGAAAAATTTCTTAACATAAGAAAATGTATGGATAGATGGAGGCTGAAGGTTAAAAAGTATCATTCAGAAAATACAAAAAATGAAATATTAAGAGCAATACAAAACAGAGTAGGTTAAAGGATAGCAGATAACTGCAGTTCTTTAGCTGCAACCCCCTGTTGTTAGAATGGCTGAGAACTTCCCAGTACTGAATGTGTTTATCCTCCTGGCATCACTGGGATGACAAGACATATCATTGACCCCATTTTGCAGCAGAATGTTGGGGCACAGAATCTACATGCAAAGTTATTTGCATTATTTCAGAAACAAGACTGCATGAGCCTCTGCTCTATATGTAAGTCATTACACCATCTGTTATCCCTTAGCTGAATAACTTCTTGCTACTAGCAGGTAATGTTATCATACTGCAAGTTTTTTATATACTTTTTTTCAGCACAAGCAAGAATGCAAGCTTTTTCTCCTATTTTAAGTAGCAAAAATTTTGAATTCATTTACAAAATAGCATGAGTCAGCTGAGCAACAGGTTCTGCAATTGTTTCTGCTTTATGCCTTGAAGTGCTCTGTACTTCCTGAGTTTGTTCCTAATACTACCCTGTAATCTTGCTAGCTTTCACGCATATGCTCTCACAGCTGGGCAAGCAGTATGAGCTGTGGCTAGTTTGGTGCAATGACTATATAAATAGACTCACTAGTAAATAATGCTTGTAACTAGCTATTGGCTGGTATATGGCTGCTGCCAAAAACAGTTCCTAAGCATGTCTGAGTTTTGATAAAAGCTGAAAAGACTATCAGACTAAAAAAATACCTAGCTTGACTTCCCAGCAGCTGGTTTTTAAAAACAGTAAAAATAGACGAATCATGTATGTTTTAGATATCTGACAAATGTAATTGAAATTAGCCAAAGGAGACTATCTAGTCCAACTTCGTGCTAAAACCAGGATCAGCTAGAACAGATTGCTCAGGGCCATACCATTAGGTTTGAGTATCTCTGAGGATGGTGGCACCACAATCTCTGGGCAACCTATTCAGTCTCCCCCTTACAGAATACTCTTATCTGAAACAGAATGCATGACCTTGACTAGTTGTCCCAGCATGCTGTCCACCTGAATGTTAAGTGTGCAGTTTTGGGGAATCCACCAAATGCCTGGGGAGATTCTTCAAATGGTTGATTGCTGTCATTGTGAAAAATTATCTTCTTGTGTGTGGTTAGAACCTCCCCAGGATTAACTCATACCTGTTATCCCTCATCTTTTTCATGTGACTCCTTGTAAAAAAGGAAGTCTCCATCTTCTTTGTAGCACCCTTTCAATACTGGAACATGGTGAAAAGGTCTCTCCTCAGCCTTCTTGTCTCAAGGCTGAAAAACCCAGTTCTCTCAGCCTGTCCTCATACAGCAGGCTTCCCAGCCCTCTGATCATCAGAAGTTCCTGTATTTCAGTTTTCCCCTTGCCTCTTGTACTGAGACCTGGATGCTACTGGAAAAAAGGCAGCCTTCTGCCCCTTGAGGTATTTATATACATGGATAAGGTTCCCCCTTAGTACTCTTTTTGCAAAGCTAAACAGTGACAGCCAACTCAGCCTTTTCTGGTATATATATCAGAAGCTCCAAGCCTTTAAATAAGCTTCAGGGCCTTATGTCATACTTTAGTTTGTCCACATCTCTACTGTTCACATACAAGACTGTACGTGTTTTCTGTAACTGTTCTTACAGTTCAGTACTGTTGAATGTATGTAAGCTTTGCTTAGCAAGCAGTAGAGGTAATTGTTGGTTTTGTATATCAACCCAAAAATGATCAAGCAATGTGACTTAAAAGTATATTTGAGTTTTACCTGTTCTAAGGTATTAAGTTATGCAGAAGCTAGAGGAAGGAATACTAGCCAACGCTGTGAGCAGAATACTTTGCTGGTTATGCAAAGGGCAGGTTATATCTTTTCTGTCACTAACAGCACTAT
>JAOEHX010023675.1:0-15534 GCA_025448015.1 Bolborhynchus lineola | reverse complement strand
AAGGAATATTAGCTAATACTGTAAGCAGGATACTTTCCTGGTTATGCAAAGGAACAGCATCTTTTCTGTCACTAGCAGCACAATCCATTGTTCTGGTTATGTGAATGTAGATAAAGGATTTGACTATGTTGAAGAAAAAGAATGTTGGAGTCCAGTCATGTGATTGTACCTGAATTTTTCAAGAGGTTTCATGCAGCCTACTGACTTTTGCACAGAAGTGCCCCAACCATGTAGCATTTAAGGCTTTCTGAATGTATAACTTCACTGTGTCTGTGAGTACAAAAATAGAACAATGTAAGTAATGCATATGACTATATAAAATATGGTTATAACTTTGATTACATATTACACATATAAAACCTAAGTAATACGTAAATATAGAACTGATCTGTAAAAATGTTTAAATCCTCCCCTTTAATTCCATTGTGCTCTCAGACATAACTTATTTTCAAAGATGCCTCTTCAATCCTTAGCTGTGCACTGTGCCATTCTAGAAATTGTTCTGTAACATTCTTTTTACTGATTTGAGTAGTTTAGATTTGAAGGACAAATGTAATGCCTCGCAATGTGCCCATTTTTGGATTTCTGTGCTGTTGAATGTTCGAGGAAGAGTTGCATGCACTTGCACCTTATCAAATTGGGGTTTTTTAGGTGTTGGTATTCCATATTTGAGATAGCTGTCATTTGGTTAAGGATACGTGGTGTATTCAAATACAGAAGTGACAAATAGGAGAAAAGCTTAGAGAAAAGACATAATGAAGTCAGGTATACATATGGAAAAGAAAACCATTCTAACCTACCAAGAAAATTGCCCGTGACAGTTTCTCCAGTTGTGTCTAACTCCATAAATATTATACTTTTTGAAATTATACAGTGGCCACTAATTGGTGGGGCAAAACAGCTCTGAATCTACAACTGCTGTCTAGCAATCATTTATTTCAATAGAAGGTGCAATTATTTGATGGAATGCCTTTTTTAACAACTATAGTAATGAGGAACTGTGCCCTAAATGGCATTTTATTATAAATCCCTCTCAAAAATATAAATTATTAAAAAAAAAAGTGTTCTGTAAGATACTTGTGTGTCGGGATTTTTGCTGATCATAATACACTTTAATATGCAAATAGTGACGCAAGAATTCTCTTCAGTCAGAAACATTTTTTAGTGAATCTGCAGTTAGTAACCTAAATTAAATAGTGTAATTCTGAACTTTAATGTTTAGCTAATTTAATTGAAGAAAAAACAAATATCCAGTCTCTAATTAGTTGCTGATTCTGTAATTTAAAAGTAGAAATAGGAAAGAAATTATTTTTAAACAATCTATATAAGTGTTTATGTACATATTTGTGTGTCTTTTTTCAAGTATTTTTATAGTGTATCAAATTACTTCTGCACCTGGATAGATTGCAGCATTTTCCTGAAAACTTTATTCTTTTGTTTTCTAGTTCTGCACATAAACTTAAAGGTCCAGATATTTAGGAAAACTGAGAACCTGGAGTTGGGTCATGATTTCAGGAGATCAGTGCCAGAGAGTAAGCACAGATACATACCACCAAATGAGAGTTGCTTTCTCCTAATCACCTTTTTCCATTGCTTCTTGGGTAGTATAAGCTGTTAACATAAAGGAAATGGACTTACATTTAAAAGTTATTTGCAAAGATTTGAGGGCTAATACTGAGTACTAGTAATAGTTTAAAGAGAGGACCTGCCATTAAAGGACCCACAAACAGTACGAAAGGAAGTGCCAGGGCAAGACAAACTTAGAATAGTCAGTGGAAAACTGAGAAAGGTTGGCAGAAGAAAAGCATTTTACGCCATTTAGTTACTTTACAAATCCCAGTGAGGTAATTATTCATTAAATAAAAGCTTCAGTCTTCTTCCCTTTCTTTTCAGGGGGTTTACGATTGGTAGCAAAAAAACCCCAACTATTTAATGAAGGACCATGGGAGATGAAGAACATCTGTGGCTCAGGCTGATAAGGGAGATGTAGATTTACTTGTGGCTTTCAGGATCTTTTTGTACTGATTCCCATCAATTTGTTTCATTTTTCAATCACGATTCATGGGTTGTAAGTTGAGAAGATGCATAACACTGGTACTAGTGTATCTCAAGCAGATAAAAACTCAGTAACAGAAAGCTGTTGGGACTTTCTCAGGCTAAAACTACAGATGATCACTGTTCCTTAACTGAGTACAGGTTTTCACACAGAATGTTGAAGTGTTTTAGCTAATTATTTGAATCAAAGTTATTCTCATGCTCAGCTTTCACGCATAGTTTAAGAATTCACTCAGGATCTATAGTTTTACATAAATGTGTGAAAATTAAGTAAGCAATATGCGTTTTGTTAGTTTTACAGATCTATGATGTTGTTCTCACTTCAGTATTTCCCCAGTTTGCATCAGAGTCAATTTTGATGCATTCATACTTTGGAGGAAAACTATTGTGGTTCTGTCTGCACAAAGAGCCTCTTTTACTGCTTTATTTTTCAGTTTCTTCTTAAGTTGAGAGAGAGATGAGTGCTACCGAGCATTTGTCAGAACTATTTTTTTTATCCAGCAACATATACAGGGCTCAATTTACAAAGCTTGTTCTTAATGATTTTTTTTTTTTTTTTTTATATTTCTAGATAACTTTAATGGATCTGTTCCATTAAAAATATGGCTACAGAATATCTACACATTAGGGAGATTTCATATGGTTCTTCTTACACCTGAAAAAATAGTTTCATTTTCAGTACTAAATAGAGAGAGAACAGCATCAATGTTTATGGTTTTACATTTTAACTTACCACGTAAGAGAGCTACTCTTCAGAATGGTTGTCATGCTAATTTCAAAAAATAGAAAAATATATGGGCTTTCTAGAATTGAACAGTCTGTGCTGGCTGAGTGCCAGTATTAAGTAAAATGTATAGAAAAGTAATGGCTCAGAGCAAGCTGATGAATGATAGTGTCGCATGAGATCTTCAGGGAACAACAAGAATATGAGTTTCTTATATATTTATTTGTGCTTTTGGGGAACATGCAATGTATTTTCTAATGCGCTTGAGGAAAAAAAAAATGTCTTCAACTGAAAATAAATGCTATTTAAGTTAAAAGAAAACAGTAAGGCGTAAGATGTAAAATTAGAAAACACCATTTATTCAGAAGTAACAACCTTAGTAAATCAAGGCTTCTGTGAGTTATTATGGTTCTGACTGCTAGGCTATACATATACAGATACAGTCTTATTTATTGTTCACAAAAATGGCAAGATACAGCAGGTGGACAGCAGTGATAAATTAAGATGTAAAGAAAGGGAGAAGAATAAGTTAACAGTGCAGTCATGGTGCCATGTGTGCAAATAGCAGTAGCCATCAGAATTCTGCAGTAATCATGTCTTAAACTATAGTTACTCAAGTTTTATCCTTGTTGTTGCTGTTGTATAATGTATGCATTGCCAGATGCCTTGAATACCTGCTGGTGTGATTTCATCTGATGTTTGCTCAGGAGTACTGCTTTGATTAATGTTTATGTTCTCTACACATGTCGCATCTCATGGTTTCAACAGTTGATCCACAGGGATGCAAACCTTATCAACTGGACTTTGATTCTGAAACTTGATGATGTTCATGGCAAATCAGTATTTAAAAGCTATTTAATGAGAGAATGTCCTGGTGGTTTAGTTTATAAGAGAGGGGGGAAAATTAAATAAATCTGTGTAGTGATAGCATTTGAGAATGTTGAATATTGAAAAACACATTATACTTAAGTTAGAAGAAAGTTTGCTGTTCCTAATACGTTAAATTTCTTTATTCCTTCAAAGTTCATATTAATTTTATAGTGACAGCATAGACTTCTTTGTTTTTCTATAAAGGAGTTCTTTAATACCAAAGTAAGTGGATGAATGCTATTGTTTGAAACAAGCTGTAATAGTTCAGAAAGCTGTGCCAGTCTCCCCAGAACAGTTTTCCATTTCAAGAAAAAAACCTCTTTTTTTCCTCCCTACTTTTTTAGTTAGAAATGGGGTGCTTTCCAGCACAGGCTTGTACAATGATTATAAACAGTCAGGTGCAGGGGCACCAGCCATTATTTTTGAGTAAAACAGTAAAGTTTTCTTCATTGGGTCTCATGGTAGGAAACCAAATAAAAGTTGCAATCTAACCGTTTATATATTAATGGCCCTGCAAAATATACACAGTGTTTATTCATGTACCTATGCATATACCATAAAAATGGTGGTAATTAGCTACACAGATGATGTCCCCTCCAGTCTAAGTGTCAAGTTTCAATGCTCTCCTTCAACTGAGTGGCAGAGGACTGCTTTCTCCAGATTTTCGTCCTGGAATGGTTCCAGAGTGCAGGGCTCCTGGAGGTGGTCTTCTTCTAAAGGGCTTCTATATTTTCTCCAGGAATGAATTCTCAGAATTAAGTCTGACTGAACAGACTACTTTTGTACTTACATGCTATCCAAGATGGGAATGTGTAACATACAAATCAAATATGTTATTACTTACAGTGTCTGCAAAATTAAGTTCTTAGTGTGAAATACAAGAAATATCAAAACAACTAGATACTAGAAACTGAATTTTAAATACCAAGGTTTCCAACTAACATATCCAGGTTTTTCAAAGTCTCACAGGATTTTCATGTGTTTTGTAACAGGATGTTTCTCTTTACATGGATCTGCCATGCCAAATACACACAAAAGCAGAAGCTGAAGAATGCTGAATGTAAATTGCATACACTGAAAAGAGGAATTTGAGAACTAAAATCAAAAGGGACTTTTAGCTTTAAATTATATGTTTGCCCTAATTAAAATGTATGACTTTCTCTGTTATAATGAGACTGTTAAAAGCATATTTTTTTAAGGTGAGTAATAACACTAAGATTGATAAAAAAGAAAAAGGTAAAAAAGCCCCTGCACCTTGAAATTACATTAATTACATTTCACTAAGTGACTCATTGATTTTCAGGAATACTTTTAATTACATCTATCTTTTAGAACCAACATCTCATGTAAAATAAGAATCGAAGCAAGCATTGAAGGTGAGTAAGACTGCACTAATAACAGGATTGTGGCTGTTCTCAAAGTAATTTGCATAACCCTTGTCTAATGTATGATACCACAATTTAAGAATTGTGATATCCTACATTAATTAATCATACATAGAATGGTCACAGCTGGAAAGGACCTTAAGATCATCTGGTTCCAACCGTCCTGCCATGGGCAGGGGCGCCTCACACTAGAATCATCTTATAATGCCTAGCTCCTTATAGAAGGAGAGGGCACTGGTTGCATACATTGAATTTACTAAGGCATTTAATGCAGTCTCCTGTAGACCTGTTGTCACCATATAGGTGAGATATGAGCCAGATCAGTGGTAAAAAATGTAGATGGAAAATTGGCTGGACTGCTGAGCTTGGGGAGTTCTGATCAGTGATGCAAAGTCCAGCTGGCAGCCAGTAACTAGTGGTGTTGCTTGAGGGTCAATACTGGGACCAGTAGTGTTCAAACTGGATGATGGGTTGGAGGCCATTTTCAGCAAATCTGTGAATAGTGGCAAAATAGGTGGAGCAGACCAGGATTTTCTAATGTTGGACTAAACGAGCTCTGGAGAGCCCTTCCAAACGGAATTATTCTATGATTTAATGCATAACAAAATAACTGGTCTAATGGTGTAAAAAAGCACGCATTCAAGAGGAGAGTATAACAACTTAAAATTTATTTAGCTAAGATTTGTTATCAGTATTTGCAGTAAGAATGGTATGTGTTACAGACTAGATTTTCAGTGTCTCAGGTTCACATCTGTACTGAAGGACAGACAATGAATAAATGCCTCTTTGAGTTAAGGTGATTTCTAAGACTGCTGCCTTGACACTGTCTTCATCAGCAGAAAGCTCCTAGTTTCCATATAGCTGAATGTGAAGCGGACCTTGGGAGTCTCTTTTCAGACTAAGTATTGGTGTTTGCCCCATTTCACTATATTCAGTTTTGTATATGGGTTTTGACCAAATTTGCACCATTGGTTTCTGCATAAGACTTTCTGTGTAATTTCATATACAAACACTACCTGACATTATTGAATTCCATTTTCTTTCTTCTAATCCCAGAGTTTTCCTATGTCGTCCTCATGTTACAGCCTTTTAATGAAATAAACTAACTTTTCATTCCCCTTTTCCATATAGGCAGCCTTTGGACTTCCAAATTTACTGACAGCACCTTAGTGTTTGACTACCAGGAGGTGGCAAGAATTGTAAAAACAAGGAACTCTGAACAATTCAGGAGCAGAAGATAACTGTAGCTTACTGACACAGCAAAGCTCCACTACGTTATAGAACTAGGGTCTAATCAGACATTGGTATCACACAGCAGCCAATCCTGAATCCACTGTGCTGTCCTTCTGCCAGCAGTGTGATGAGCTGCACAGTAGCTCAAAAGCAAGATTACTTCTTATTTTTCTTTGATATCACATCAAAACTGATGTTAGACACAAACTGACATTTAGAGAATTAGCTCTAAAGCAGAGCAGGATATGTTCAATGGCAGTTTGGGAAAATAAATGCATGTATTTTTCTTTGTTTTACAAAAAAACCTTTTTCCTTCATTTTCAGTGAACCAAAGCTGACTGCTCTGCTGTCAGTTTACAAAGCACTCTCCAAACCCTAACAAGGAAAAGGGGTCCAAACCAAACCAGAGGATAAGACAAATCTGGTTTTAAGTAGAGTGTATGTAATGTGTTTTTGAGGCCTCAGCACTAGCTGCTTAATCTTATCACTCATTTTTTTGTGCTTAATTAATTGCAAATATAGATATAACAAAGTAGCAAAAAGGAATGGAGTTAATTAGTTGAGCCTTCTAGTTACAGTCCTTTAATAATAATGTAAAATGAAATCCTGTGTCTTTAGGAACTTTGCAGGAATGTTTTGCTTCTACACTTACCGTAGTGTAGAAGCACATGTCATCATTTGCTTCCTGCAAACACTCAAGCTGGTTCTGACCATCACAGGGTGGATTTTGGAGGTCTACCTGTTTCTAATCTTCATAGCCTGAGAAAAGGACAATACTTGAACTTGTCAGTATAAAGGAGATTTAACTTTTCGGAGGGATTTCATTGTTATGTGACGAGAGTTGATTGTATTGTCCAGCTCAAGATGATGTGGAGAGGAGAGTTGGACAACAAAAGATTGACTTTGCAGTGCTGATTTCAGGATATCCACTGTTTAGATGCCAAAACCTTGGATCTGTAGAATACTTTTCAGATGCTGATTGCATTACACAGCTTGGCTCTGCTACAGATATTTTCGCAGAGAAGGGATGGACATAATTAAGGGATATAGAGCTTCCATGTTAACAGCACAAGGAGTGTGGCCCACTATGTCATGGCAAAGGCATTCTGTGCAGGTGAGGAAGACCCTCTAAAAATACCATAGCTACATTGAGACTTACAGTTCTTTTTTACTTGACATGTAACTAACCACCTGTCAGTGATTAGAGTTTGTATTAAAAAAATAAAGGATGATAGAATCTGCACTTGTTTTGTAGATGCATTCTATTATGAAAAAAATAGAAAAAAAGAAAAAGAAAAAAAATGTCATTTTATAAAACTTGGTGGAAAAAAATGTTTTCTGTGAGAAAGGGTTCTTGGGAAGTCATAATTACTTTCAGCATGCCAGAACAAGAGTATTTGCTACCTGAACAATAAAAATCAGGTAATTTCTCAAAGGAAGAATTGAAAATATCTAGCAATATTTGAGTCGACGGTAGTAAGTGCTTGTGCTTGCAGTGAAAAATTATTTCTTCTTAACTGGTGGTATTTATGTTCACAAGATACTTGTCTCTTTGCAAATTTAACATTACCAACCTCTGTGCCTTGGTTAGGGGATTATTACTCTGTGTTAAATACAGCTACACCTTTCCCCCTTCTTTAGTGGTTTTGGTTTTGTTTTGTTAATGCTGGCAAGCTGCTGATGTAATTAAGTTTTGGAAAGAAGAGAGGGTGTGGGTGTCTGAAAACGTAAAAGACAGGTTAATTCTAGACGTGGCTTTGCATGTTGACATTTCCCAGTTAACACACAGCTTCATAGTAGATTTCTCTTGAAACTTTGCCATGATATACTGCCAGCAAATGGGAGTGGTGAAAAATACCGGGAAGACCAGTGACTACTAAAATAACACCAAATAGTGGTGCTGTCATCACCTGTTGCCACAACAGAATTCAACAAAAAATGCATACAATAGAAGACCCTTGAATATTTGACAGCACTGTGTATACAGGCCACGTTCAAGAAAATATTTTAAATTTCATTTTGCTATCCACAGACACTTGATAATTGGTCCTTGTGTTTTAGTAGTATTGGCACCAAGAGCCTAGTTCCTTACTGGTTTACATTAATGTACCTCTAAAATGCTAGAAAGCTGCTTCCATTTTAATAAGCAGGGAATTGGGTTCTGAAGATCCTTTTATACAAAGCACTTCTTTTAGGCCTCATCTTGTAATTGGGATTAATATTGATATTATAATCCTATAGTAAGTGTTGTTAATTGGTGGAACATTGAAGAAGGAAAAGAAAGATAAGCATAGTTTTAGATCTGTTTGTTGAACTATGCTGCAATATTAATTTGATATGTGAAGGCTGAGTATATTCTTGAGACATCATTTACCATTTGTCTCCACTTTAGAAAAAAAAATAAATGTTTATAAGCTTCAGTGGAAATTTGGGACAACAACAAGTGCTCAAACATACACCTCATTACAAGCTAATTCTGAAGTTCTTGCATTTATTTGTAGACAGTTGTCTCACTTTCCAGGCAATGGCCATCCAATATTGAGCTTTCCCCTAATGACAGATTAGCTATTATTTTTGCCAAGTTTCCATGTACTACATATGGGATAACATCACTGATCTGAAACATGAGTTCACACTCATATAATATTTTACAGCATACACACTTTATTTTGGTTATATTTTGTATAAAATATTACTCATGGCTCATGAACAAAAGTTGCAAACAGGAATTACTCTGATATTTCTGAAATCATAGAATCATACATGAAATTAAAGCTGTTGAAATTTATTGAGGAAAGTAAGGGTGAACTCACACTTAAATAGCTGGTCACTTTGTGACTGGATGGTTTACCCCAGAGTAAAAGACTTCACAATATCTTTTTTGCACTTCTGTGTTTTCACAGCATTGTGGAGTTCAGCAGCTGTTCGAAAGGAGGCTGCTCTAAGTTGTTTCATGTCTTGCATGTGTATTTTTGACGAAATTTGCATGTGTTTTTGTTTAATCATTTAGTTTATTTTTACCCAGAAGAATGATTTATGTTCACTGAATCAGAAAAAAAAAAGTAAAAATAAGGTTTTGCTCTATGTTGTATAAATGTTTTGTGATGGTAATCTTTTAGGAACATTTCCATTCCTGCTGTTAGGTTTGTCTTTGGGCAAGGTTTTCTTTGGCCTTTTTAATACTTTCTGTACAGAGTTCTAGTTCGCAATTTTGGGGTCTCAGGAATGTCCTGGTCAAAGATGACTTATTTTCAGTGTAACATGGAGTAATGGATAGAAAATTGCCATTATCTATATTACACATTCAGCATGTACTGTGCCAGTTTCTATTTCCTTTCTTCAGCTGAGCTGAAACTGGTACAATCATTTCATTATTCAGACATCTAGATACTTCAGTATGTTTATGTTGATGGTACAAAAGAGGCAAAAAGTCCATATCTTGTTAACAGCTATTCAATTACTCTTAGCTTTAGGCAATAAGCATGTTAAATTGTTTTAAAAATCCCCTTGATTTAATTTTCTTTATGCATGTTACTCCTGCATGCTTCTAACAGTATATACATTTCTTGAAGAATAAAGTTTGGCTTCTAGCCACACTTGCTTGCTAGCTACTGTACGTATATTGAGGCAGGCTACTTGACTGTTTATGTACCTCACCACGACTGTCTTTCAGGGTGTGCTAACTTGTTTGGAGATGTGATTAATTAAAACTTCCATAGGGTAGACTAAAAGATTGACATTTTGGAAAGTAATATGGAGGTTATAAATTTATATTATGTAATAGAGATCAAGGGATAGTTTAAACTACAAATTTAGGTTTTGAGACCTTTCTACATTGTATATGTATCTTTTATATAGTATTTTTCTGTTGTTAGCTAATCCTCTGTGAAAGAACATAACCTAAAATTCAGCGAATTTTAAGAGATGCTCTCCATCAACCTTAATGACTTTATATAATGCCCTGTGTGATCAAATACCAATAACTTGAGTCAGTTAGCATACACTCCAGCTGGTGTGTTAAACAGTTTTTTTATTCCATAAGGGCCTGAGTTTGGTATGAGCATTTAGTGCGGCACTGTGAGGCTGTAATGAACAGGAACTGCTTGTTGATCCTGCAGCAATGACAAAACTTTCTCCTTAGCAAAATCCTACTGGGAATTGATTTGCATTCTGTGTAAAATAAAAATCTCTTAATGAACAGAATCTATGGAAAAAAATGGTAGGGCAGGTTTGTGACTTTCTGTTACAGAAAGTGAGTGCCCTAGCTCCTGGAAGTGCGGCATACTGTGCTAGTCAAAGAGATGCTTGCATTTCAGTTTTCTTTAGGATCTCTGGTTATGTGATATTTATTCATTGCAGTGTTTAGTAGTACACAAATAAGGATAAATAGCATTATATATTTTCCAAACTCAAGAGCCATTCCATTTAGACTCTCCAAATATTGAGAAATTTGTGATTTTTTGGATAAATCCAAAATACTACTGCGTTGGGTAGCATTTCCATAGTGAGACCAAGGATTTCTTTCAAAGTCCTCTTAAATATTTTAAATTTACATTTTCCTGAAACTCAAGTTATAGTCCTTAAGGACAGGTCAGAAGGCTTATAGACTGTTGAATGTGTGACAAAGAGGCCATAAAGAATCTGGTCAGATGTAGCTAATTAAAGGTAAATGAAGGACAGCTGCATTTTATGTTTCCAGCACATCTTTGATCTGCTCTACCCCTCAGACCTCTGTGGACAAGGTAGTTAAATACAAACTAGGAGGCCTATTTTAAAGACATTAAAGCCCTCCAGGGCAACCGAGTGACAGTCCAAGCAGCCATAAGCTGTTTGCTTTATTCATTAGAGTACTTTAAATGTGTCAAGAAATAAAATAATGTCTATGCTCTTAGATCAGCATTAGCAATGAAGATTACAACAGCTCTGGGACATATGAATGGGCAAAATTCTTATGAAAACAAGTTTATTGAGAAGCATTTTACTATAACAGCAAAGAAAATATTGGTTACACATTTTCATTGCAGGAATATTGATTCAGTATGCATTGAAATACCTAAAGCTGTAATGACACAAACATTGTGTAACCCAAAGCTGACCTCAGTGGTCCCTTCAATCATTTTTTAAAAAACTTCCTTCTCAGACACACATGATGGAAAGAGTATGTCATATGTGAGTGACATAATGGCATGTAATGCTGAAAAATTTATGGAGAATTTACATGATATATAGCCTTTCACTTGTGTCTAGAGACTCAGATACTGAAGTTTGTAAATTGCAAGTGTTTATTTTATAAGTCAAAGCTTTAATGTCAATACTACATCAGTTAAAGATGTAGAAAGACTAAATAAAAAAAAATCAGTTGGCTATATAAACAGCTCTTTATTGCTAGTCATTTTGGAGGCAGTGACTTTGGCCAGAAGTATTTGTGAGACCAACTCGGTATATAATTTGAGAATTGTTTAATTTTTTTATTATTATTATTTTGTAAATACAAATTGAAGTGGAAATTAAGGTGACGTAAATTCCTGTAACATTCTAAACAGTAAATTCTGGAGAGACATTCTATAATCCTCAATAATATTTAAGAACTTGGAGAAAATATTTGCCTTTTCTTAGTTTGTTTGCTGTGTTTTGCCCCATTATCTTCTATGTCAGTACCTAAACATTGCATTGTTTGACTGCATAATCAAACTCTCCATGGTATTCACCCCCACTGGAACAGCTTTGGTGTTTTAAAATCAAAGTGTGCAAAGCCTGGAAATTTTAAATGTCCATGTTAACTCTCTTTTCGACTATGCCATAAATGCAAATTTCATAGGCCTTAGCATACAAAAAAAGTTCTACATGGCATTTTACTTCAAAAAGTCTACGTGACTAGCACAGTTGGAATTGATTGCCTATGAAAGTGCTGTATGCTACTGGAGTTTTCAAGAACCTTTCTTCCAAAGAGACGTAGATGTTGTTAGATCTTCTGTGACTAACCACTGATTTTTCCTGGGTGGTTTGATATTTCCTGCTAGTCTTATTACAGATGCATTTAACTATGCATAATTTAATTCCAACTTGATGCTCCAAATTGCCATAGATTTGCCTAATGGCATATATATAAGTATTTCTGCAGTCAAGCCATAGACACAAGGATAATCAAATTGGTAGGTCTGTGAAGGAAGGACTAAATTTTTTCAGTTTAAAATAAGCAGCAAATAAAAATTCACATTAAACTGGAAGATAGCCTTTGTTTTTACTCAGCAAGTGATTCTCAGAGAGCATAAGTGGGCACTGAACACTTTAATTGAAGCACATTAAAACATTCAGTAAGTTGTATTCTAGGCAACAGTAAATAGAAATGTTTGATTATTGGTAGCAGTGGTTATTGGTGAGCATAATATACTGAATTGGCCAATTGTGCCAAAAACACTGTGAAAAGCAAACAATGAGTGTATTTTTGCTAAGCTTAGAGCACTTTGCCCAGATACTTTAAATATTAAATCTAGATAATTTTTATCCAGGGGAAAGCAATACATCAATAAATATATTACAGAATTCTGCTAAATGTAAGAGAGGTGCATATTGTGGACTGAGGACCTGTGGTTTTGGCTAGCATACTTACATGGATTCCACTCACACTGAGTATACATGTGTCAACTTGGATGTGTTAGACTGGAAAAAAAAGTCCATACCATAGTAGAAGTACTGTGAAAGGGAAATACAATAGTTGATGGCACCACTTACCTTAATTTTGAAGGTAGAATAAATGTAAGTGAAAAAGGCAACTAAAATATAAGAATTATAATACGGGGTTTAAACAGCCTTTATTTTTTCAGTTTTTTTTAACAAAGTACCTGGAACTTTCAGACAAACATTAAGACCTTCCAATGTATTCCTTACTGCAAATGCTGCATTGCAAATGTTAGTTACATTGCTTTCAAGAAGAGAGCTCCGAGAACACTGACTACTTCTAGTACAAATGTTACATGCCAAACTTCAGAAATTTCAGCTGCTGAGGTCCTGGCTTTTTTTGAAAGCTAGATAATAATTTTTTCCAACCCTGCTATTCCTCAGTTTCCAGATAGCAACTGATTTGTTGCATCTGTTAAAAAACACTGTTACCTAACAAGATGATGAGCTCAGCTCCTCCTGTAGGCATGCAAAAGATGTATTTTAAAATGTGTTAGGTAATGATGCTAAAGCAAGAGCTTCTTCTGGAGTTAATTGTGATCAGCTAACACATTTTTAAACACAGACATCCTTATCCATACCAAGGGAAAAATCATATTCAACATCTTGTTTAATTAACATGTTTTCTAGTATATTTTCTTCGTGTATGCAAGGTCTCAAAGGAAGAATGACTCATGAATGCAACATTGCCATTGTGGAGTACATTTTGGAGTAATTTTCCATTTCTCCACGCTTTCTAAAGAAAGCGTTGATTTGGCTCATTACTTAAAAGGTTAACTAACATTTGTGAGGAGTTCCAGGGTACCATTAGTTACTCCCATACCACATCACCAAATAGAATCCTGGGCAAGAGTTAAAATAACTGTCACTTTATTAAGTGAAGGCTAATATGTAGATCTTTTCTAGTACAGCCCATGCATACATACTGCTGTACAGTCTTCCTTGGAGCCTATTTGACACATACTACAATTGAGGCTGGCATACTACAATTGAGGCTGAATGACTGCCTCCCTTGGAAATGAGTGAGCCTTTACTGCCGCAGTTATCCTAGCATTTTGTGGACTTTTCTGATGGAGAGACCCTTGCAGAACAGCTAAAAGCTTTATGTCTGTGAAGATGGCGTGAGACAGCAGACTAATAGAAGTTATCTAGTGTAGAATTGTTTGCAGTGATACTTTTTTTTTAGGCTTCAATCAGGAAGAGGTACCATGCCTTCTCTTGTCAAGTAAAAAGTTTTAGCCAGCAGACATACAGATTTAAGAGGTTATTCGTGGTTGTTTTCATTAGGATACAAAGATCAACACAAGACTCTTTGTCAGACATATATTCTCAGAAGGAAATGCATAGTATGCATAAAATATTTATGAACATTTCTTATACTGTAACTATATCTGTGTAAAAGCCAAAATAAATACCAAGTGTTCCAGCTATACAATATGTAGTGCCTGATGTGTTTATTGCTGTATTTTCTATGACCAGTCTCTTTTCTGTTGTTTCTCCAGTTACTGTGTTATTCCAGGGAAATGATTAACACAAGGGGAGGAGGGTGCATAATGACTTCTACGCTGTAGGGGGTTGTCTGAACTAACACATGGGTCATGCTCTACATCTCTTGAATCCGTGTTGGAATCTTTGTTTAGGGTGTATTGTGCAGAAAACATGTATAGGGTGAGAGATAAGTAAGTGTGCATCATGGACACTTCACACTTTTCAGTTCATAGCTTTGAGTGTCAAGAGCTAAAGAAAAGAATTTGTCCCCTAAGAAGCACCAAAGTCATAATGATTCTATTTTTATTTGCACTAGTTAGCAAGTAGTGTTAGGTAGATTTCATTCTTCAAGTATGGAAACATTTGGGAAAAACATGAGAAGAGCTGTAATCCTGTGCTGCTGAAGTCTCACTTTCACTTTTGCCAGAAAGATAATTAGACACATTTTAAACAGTCATAGTATTCTCAGGCTGTGTATGATTATTGATAGAAGATTTGTATGTCTGATGGGATAGAGGAACAAAGAGCAAAGGAACTCAAAATACCCACCAGTCACTAAAATGTTTGAAGAGATTATATGTATATATATGAGTATATGAGGACTGCCAGTTTGAAATTTTAAATGTGAATCTTGTAGAGGGAAATGTAATGCAATCCTTAATTGGAAGCAATTTAAAAATGGAAGATATTAGTTGAAAAAGGGAAAGTTTTCTACTGAAGAGAGTCATTTTGGGAGGTCAGTATTTTCTGTCATTTTATTCGCTTCACAGGATCAGTTACTGAGCATAATGTTTTACATAATAAAATTCTGGACTCCTTGGTTCTTGATATTTCACTTGTGTATGCTCAGAGGATGTCAATGATGACAGCTGGTTATTTCTTCAACACAGAGATTTTGATTATGTCTTGTTTTATGATTAGTAGCCAATTTTCACAGGAATGTTTTCCAACTCAGAAGACAACAAATGTTGGACTGACCTAGTAATTGTTCTTTCCTATATTTCCTTTGGGCTCCAGTTGGATCTGAGTTGTTATAAACATAATTAGGCCATCATAAATCATTCTGTGTTAGTTTGCATGTGACATCACCACGGAGACCCA
>JAOEHX010023673.1:0-33699 GCA_025448015.1 Bolborhynchus lineola | reverse complement strand
CTTGGGTGGTGTGGTCAGAGCATTTGCTGGTGAAGACTGAGGCAAAGAAGTCATTAAGAACCTCAGCCTTTTCCAAATACAGGGTAGCCAGTTCTCCTGATAGCTTGATAGCTTCTGTAGAGGGCCCACGTTGTCCCTAGCCTGTCTTTTATTTGTTATGTACCTATAGAATCCCTTCCTGTTACCCTTAACATCCCTAGCCAAGTTTAATTCTAGGTGGGCCTTAGCTTTCCTAACCTGGTCCCTGGCTTCCTGGACAACGTATCTGTATTCTTCCCAGGCCTCCTGTCCTTGCTTCCACCTTTTATAAGCCTCCTTTTTCATTCGAATTTTCCTCAGGAGCAACTTATCCATCCAAGGAGGTCTCCTGGCCTTTCTGCTGCACTTCCTTCTAATAGGAATGTATATGAAATGTGTCTGCTGTAACTCACACAGAGCTAACATCTGTGGATGTTTTGATGACAGTGCCCACAGAAATGCCATCTGAAGTTCCCCAGGTCAACATGAAGACTTTTACTCATGAACTGGGCAGACTGCAGCATTGGAGAAGGTGTAATGGGTTTTAACTTGAACAGGGGAAGTTTAGGTTGATTTAAGGAAAAAGTCTTTAGTGTGAGGATGGTGAGGCACTGGAATGGGTTGCCAAAGGGAGTTGTGAATGTTCCATCCCTGGCAGTGTTCAAGGCCTGGCTGGACAGAGCTTTGGGTGACATGGTCTAGGGTGAGGCTTCCCTGCCCATGGCAGGGGGGGTGGAACTAGGTGAATTTACGGTTCTTTCCAACCTTAACCATTCCATGTTTCTAATTAATTTGCTTATTAATTACTGATTATGATGTTTAAATGGCTAATATATTTGAGTAAAATTTCTTGTGTTAGTGTTAAATTCTCATTGTTTTGGTCTTTTAATAATTGAGTCTTAAGTGTGCAGCTGATTGCTCTATCAGTGCAGACTCTTTAAGATGCTTCTTTGGGAAAAATGGTTTTGGCAGACTTTTGCTGCTGTGGGGCTACAGGTTAAGTACTGGAAAAGGGTTAAACCATATACTAAGTACATCTGTACAAAGAATTATGATTTTGTCCTCTTTGTGCCAAGGTTTTAGGATTATATCTGATAAAAAGTTCACAGTGTACTTTGGCAGCTACTCTGTTTTGTATCGGGTACCAAGAACTGTGCTGGCTTCTGCCAGAGGTTCTAAATTTGGGTTAGCTGAATGTGTAGTTGCTATCTTGGGGTCTGTCTACAGTAACATGGGTCTGGCAGTAAGCAGAAACCAGATAGCACTGTCATTCACAGATGGGGTGATTGTACCTAGGTGATTGAACATGCAGGAGCAGCAGAATGGTGGGAGAGAAAAATGAGGTAGGAATTCCTGATTTGTTTCCTGACACACCAATTTAAGCTTATCACACTGATAGGATGTGCTAGATGGTGTGGCAATCCTGACATGCTCAAAGAGATTTACAGTTGGTGAATTTAAAGATCCTGCTTAGTGCTAGGAATAATAAAACTGTTCAGTGGAGCTTATCAGAGAAATACTATTGTTAATAGTCAGAAAGGAGAAGTACAGGATGGGGCTAGTCTGCATGTAAGGGTACAATGTCATGGTCTCATTAAGAGCCACCCACACAATATTTGTTCATTTTCTTTGGTAATCTAATTTTCTAATGAAAGGAGAATGGCTTCAATTGGTTGCCTTAGTCTCCTCAGAAGGCTTTGTCAGAAACTATTCCTTGGACCCAGTTTCCTGTGGCAGCAGGGACTGGTTGTACCTGGCCAGTCCACAGAGGTGCTCCTCAAAGAACAGCCGGAAGCAACTCACACCTGGCTTTATTTTCACCACTTGAATCATGCTGTAGAGGCAGCTGGGCAGGCCTTAAACTCCGTCTAATCTCTGCAGAGTTGGCAAGATATATCAGTGTCCTCACATTTTAAATGCTAGTACTGAGCTGCAGTGATGGGGTGCCTGTCCCAAAGGGGCCACGTCTTTGCTGCTCATAAACAGCATAGGTTTCCTTTTTGCATCTTAACTGTGTCGGCACTTTTGCTACTGTGAATATGTCTGCATGGGAAATTAAAATCATCTAACACCTCAGACAGCATTAGTTCAGTCCATCAGCATTTTAGCTGTTAAATTCAAAAGATAAAACTCTTTTCTGTTTTGTTGTTTTTTGGGGTTTTTTTAATCATAAATTTGGCAAAAAGCTACACGCTGAATTAAATTTACAGCACCTGCACATCTGGCAGTACTTATCGTGTACATAATGGTAACAAGTCCTTTTGTGCTCTTACCTGTTTCTTGTGTTGAAAGGTGGCCAGCTCCATATTGGTGGGAGTGTGTGTGTGTATCAGCAGAGTCAAGGTAAACAACCAAACAGTGTGCCTATGGAGGCAGCAGATTCTCAGCTATAAATGTGCAGGTTTTTTTAAACTTCAACTCATTTTGGATGAACTTTACTGATCATTTATTCTGATGTTTCACTCCAACACACAAAAGATAGTAAAATCAGACAGTAAATTACAGAAAAAAATATCGTTGCCCTAATCAGCCCAGTTGGTCAGGACCTGGCATTTCTGTTTGGAGATACATTCTGACATTCTAAATATTGATTGCATTATGAATCAAAGGGAAACAGGAATTTCCACTCCCCTCTCAGCTTGGGGATCTCACAGCATGTTCTTTGACTGTGTTAGTTTTTCAACTGAAGCATTAAATACATGCTTCAAATCTATTTAATGCTTTTGATATTTTATTTTTTTAACTTTTACAGCAATGATGATGTGATATACATAAAGTTAATAGAAAGATTGAAATGAACCACTTAGACTCAAAAATGAATTGCAGTCGTATTTTTTTTCAAAGTTTTTCTTTAAAAATTTTTTCAACTTTGAAAACTTTTTCCCAGTTTTTTAAAGGAAAAAAGTATTAAAATAGTGCAAGCTATTTAAAAAAGAAAGGTATGCAAAATATATAAAGAATGAAGACTAACAAAGCAGCATCCACAATTATAACATCAGTTAGTTATTATTATTAAACAGGCTTTTTACATTGAGGTACTGAAAAGGACTGAAATTTGCTGTGAACTTGCTTGGAGCTTATCCTGTACACAGAGAAATAATATCCCCTGTAATTTACAGGTCACTAAGAGCTGAGCCTAAAGAAATATGAATTGCAGACCTGCTTTCTCCACACTGCACTTTGCAGTGATTAACAGCAAGGACAGGGGATAGGAAGAAGCAAATGAGCCCTCTCCATATTGTGTTGTTTAGCAAAGTGAGCAGGTAAAAATAGAGATCTGGTTCTGCTGAATTGTTATTATCATGCATATCAGTCCTCACTGGCACAGGAAGAATAGTTGGGAAGGAAAAGTGAATGCTGTACAGAAACATACCTCAAATATAACTCCCTCTTAAGGCAACACCCTGTCAGACTTATATTGGGTCAGTGAACTGCTGGTTGGAAGAATGAGCATAAATTGCTCTTAAAAGGTTCATATTGGACATTAAGGAAAAAAGCATACATCTGGCTCAGACAACTCAGCCAAAGCTGTAGTTGACCTGATCTAGAGTTGGCTTTAGTCCCATTTCAGGCAAAAGGTTGAGTTACAAGACTTGCAGCCATCATTTCCGCAATTCTGAAATATCCCTGGGGCAGTTGTAGTATTATGAATGTGGGAAAAGTCATAAATCTGCCATCCACCTGCCTTAGCTCTTCTAGTTCAGGTGTTTCCTTCAGCACAGTTTCAGTGAGCAATGAAATCATGGAGAACGTTTAAGTATCATTTGATCAGGCCTTAGTATGTCAGTGATTTTTATTCATCCTAGTTTCTGCTTCTGTGTACTTAAAGCTGTGAAACTTATGAATGACTGGAACTTCCTGGGGTCCTAGCTTAAGCAAGTGGGAAAAGAGAAGAAAGAGTAAACTCTTGCTAAGCATGTCTAAGTTTGTATTTTTTGGTTTCCTCTTTCTAGGAGGATTGAAGATGAAAAGTGGGTCTTCTCTTACTAGTCAAAACTGTGTGTAGGAAACAGTTGTGGTTATAGCTAGGTCTAGGGAGTCATTTCAAACTTTCTCATAGGAGGTCCTGGCTCTGCACAGCCCATACTGAAGCTGTAACCATGCACCATCCACTCTAGTGCTTTTACTCTAAACTAAGTAATTGTTTTATAATTGTTGAGGGAGGCTGGTAGTACTTGTTTCCAAGCACACTAAGATCAGTGTGAGTTTTCCTTCTAATAGATTTTGGATTTGGTGCATCATGTATGTAGAAGGCCACTTGACTTCTCACTGTGTGAAGTGTATTTTTTTCCCCAGCATCTGTTCATAAAATGTAGATTCAGTCAGACTCTTGATTTTGCCAGTTTGTTTCTGTAATCGGTTGGATTCAAATTGTGATCAGTTTGAAGATTTCCCAGGTAATTTTAAAATACTGGTGTGAAATCAGGCAACCTATGTTACTGCTTTTCTTGCTGATTATTGGAATTTAGATTAATTATTATTCAAATTTATGACTAAACGTGATGACTTGAAATAGCTCTTTCCTGTTTTAATCAGCATCACCATGCATATAATCTAGGTCATTATCACAAAAAGTGTGGTACATTTTCTTGTCCAACTGGATTTTTGCTTTTCTTTAGAGCAGTCTACATTTATTTAGTACAACATGTTTGCTTTTTTATATCCTATTCCAGATACAATTAAAATTCCACATTATCCTCATTATTACTGCTATCTACTAGACAAAGTAATGGACTATAAATTTGCTGTATGAGGATGTTTCTGTTGAGAAGAAACAAACACACAAAGTATTTCTCCATTAATTTGCATTTAGTGGTATCTTAAATACTTTATATCTACATCTACAATATATTTGAAAAATATATTGAACAGCCCCATAATAAAAGTTCACCTTTTTCACGATTGATTTTTAAGTCCATTTTGTAATTAAGTTAATCCTGTGTGGCATCTGAATGCTAAATCTAATTACATAATTAGACATCTGCATTATTAACTGATCTGTGGTGACATAACAAATGCATCCTTTGAATTCCATTGTCTACGTGCATTCGATCTACAAGTTACTTAGTTTACAGTTGGTATAAGAACATGCATTTCAGCAGCTTTACTATGCTGAATTTGAAAAGTTGAGATAGAAATGAATGATTTGATATATGGTTAACTAAGCAGCTGTAAGTTAGCTTCAGATGATTTGTGGCATATTTCAGTATGAAAATTGTATTTCTTAAGTATCACTGAAATGCAATAAATAGCATTTTGCGTGAAAATATCACATTTGAAAAAAAGTCCTCAAAATCAATTATTATAGACTGAAAAAAAAATGAAAAAATATGGTATTGATGGGGAAGCTGAAAAATACAGATGAGGCTGAAAATGCATTTAATTGACATTTAAGAATCAGTAGAAAGTTGATGAAATTCAAAGAGATACTAGTCATCTTTTTCTTAGATCATAGCTGCAATGATAGCACATGATGACAGAGAAATAAAAGATGCTATGAGAATAGTGGAGGCTATGTGAAAAGGAGTTAAGAGTAATTAGATCCGTGAGGTGAATTATAGCAGATTTGGTTTACTAGCTTCATAATAATGCTTTATAAAATTGGAGGTCTGTGGGTTGCAACCAAAAATCATCAACCCTTAATTTTGCTTTTTATTTTTGAAAAATGTGGCGTGCTTTCATTTGTGCAAAACTGTTTAATCTGAAACAGAAATCAGAGATGAAGTTTGGTTTCTAGGCCCACAAATTTCCATTAGCTTCAGTGTTTAGAGTACTAGTAAGGAATGCATTTTTCTTTATGCAATGATGTATATTTCTTTGTTCATAAATTAGTCCTTAAAAGCTATGAAGATATTCAATGCAGGATCTTCAGAAAACTGGACTTGGGAAACCATGTAACTGTGTTGGTCTTTATCTCCCTGGAAGTAGATGCTATATTGATGTACAAAGTGAGGTTCTGTTCTGCAGGAGCCCTTTTTTCACTGGTAAGGCTGTTCTGCCTAAAGGAACAATTGGACTGTCATGTTTCTTCCATGTAGAGAATGGTATTGAAACACCAAGGTCTCTTCTGTAGGATTTGTGGCAATTTTGTGACACAGATTTTTATTCCAAGTCTTTGCTTTAGGCTGAATGTAAAATACTTTAATTGCAAGATTTCTGTGCCTCCTTTTATTTCTCTTGATTGCATAGATTCATTTAATATTACAATATTCCTGTAAGTGAATTGGTTTTTATCAGTAGGTAAGACACATGGACCTGGCTGCCCCTCAGGTAATCACTCTGTATTTGTTTCCTAGGTTTTCCTGTTACCATGACTGAATTCTTAACTTTCTGCACCCTGGGAGGAATCTTTTTGTTCCCCTCCCTCGTACGCGCCATTTTTGATACTTTATCAGTTAATTTTCTGATCAATTTGGAACAGAGATTTTCTGTTCCTCCATTTAAATCAAATCCTTTATCTGAAAGAATCTTATTTGCATACCCAGGTACTAAAATTAAAATTGCATCCATTTTACAGAATCAGGAGAACACGGAAAAACTATTTTATATAGATCTAGTCTCTCAGAAAATTTGTGGCAGTAACAGAACAGAAATGGAGCTTTTCTAGTACTTTTGCACATCTTTTTAGTGGTTGTGCTACATGTCCTCTGAGGAAAAATTGAAACTAGAGTGGCTATGTACTGTGGACACTGTCTAAGGGCTTGTTGTTGTAAACAAGACAGAAAATTCAATGAAAAAGAATAAAAAGACAATCTTTCTCAGAGACAAATAATTTCATCTTATGAAATGGTTCATGTTTGACTTACTCAGGTTCAAGGAATGTTAAATAGTAAAGCCTTTTTACATATTTGCATTTTATGTTCATTTGTGTTTGATATCCTTCCTGTAAATTCCATATCTCTTGCTCAAGCCAGTTTCTGTTTCTGCCCCAGCATGATGATGAAATAGTAGCCATTTCATGCATTGCCCTCCTTTCTGTTCAGTCAGAGCAGATGTGTCGTTGCATACAGACCACATGCTGGAAATCTGGCAAAACTGCAGTGTAGATCTTATGTCAGCCTACACAGAGACAAAAATCTTTCCTTATGTCTATGAGCACTTTGGGTGCTTCTTGGGACCAATGATCGCTTCTGAATGCAACTCAGCTGTGCAAAAAGCTTCAATCTACAAAATAAGCCTCAAAGTTGGCTTACCTCCAATACCATCTGTGCTTTTAGATCTTAAACATGTATCTATTCAGACATGTTAACATGTGCAAATCCATTGTTTTATTTAAAGTAGTAAAAGACAATGAAAAATAAAAGGGAGAAAAAAACACCCACAGCATAGAAACTGCTAATGTTTTTCACTGAAGAGGTTGTGGGGACAGAATACCGCTTCTACTGTTGGCTTTAAGTGTTGTATTTCCTAGGTGAATGATGCGAAGGCTATAACTATGTGATGTATAGTAACTCAAAGTGGAGTTTTACATGTGAATGGGCATTATTCCGAAGTCATAAAATAGTTACTTGCCATAAAGAAAGGCAGTTGATTTAGGCCAAGTGCCTGCATTCTCCCTAGCCATCATTATGAAAAACCTAATTTTTATGCTTCTTCACTCGGTAGATTCTGAGGTCTTTCAGAAGAAATTCTTTGCAGTCTAGGATCTGTTTTGGAAGCTTCTAAAACTGCTGACCATGCTTCAGATTCCAGACTCTGCACTGCTCAGAAAACATTCCTGGATGCAGTTTTTCCATACTGGAACCTCCCCCCGCCCCCTTTTTGAAGCAGCACCCTGCAATGAATCCTCCCTTGATGCCTATTATGCTACTCTGCCACAATTATTCCAGAGACATTGATGCCAGTCAGTTGTCAATCCCATGTCCGTTTCTCTAAGAGTAACAGATTGCTGAACTGTACTTATGCCATTGTCAGAAAAGCTGCCAGTGATTTGTTTCTCATGATTTTCAGTTGCTGTTCCCCAGTTGGGCACTCTACAAGGAGGAAAATACAAATACGTTTCAATATTTCTCCACATTTCTCTACCTGTAATTTTCTATTTCTAGTTGGTGATATGTTGACTACTCGCTTCTCCAAGCTGCCAGATTGGTGTGCATTATGCATGCAACTGGTCCATGGGCAACCACCAAACCCTAGATGCTGCTGAACCCTTCTTATGTTGGATAGCAACAACAGAGATGTTAGTTTTAAATCTGCAGCTTCTTAGTCTGCTAGTACAAGTAATCTAAGATCATATAAATGCCAGCAGCATTTAGAAGCAGCCCCCTTGATGGGACTGTCTGCTTTCTTGGCTCTCTGAAACAAATCTTTCCTTCTAGCTGTCCCAGTTTTGCCTGGAATGACATCAAGTTGAATGGTTTTTACCAGGTTGGTGTCTGTTTCTTCCCCTGCCTCACAACTGTTTTCTGGGCATTTGCAAGGCAATGAGATGTTCTGGCATGGGTAGAAGCTGGAGTTAAAGTTTTCTTAAGAGTGTGTGTGTGCGCAGGAGGAAGTCTCCAGAAGTATTATTATGTATGTTACCATCATTAATCTACCATTTTTTTAGAGATGGGAAGTGTAGTGACAGATAATTACCACAAGTTCTTTTCCATCCACTTTGCATTCCTTTTCTTTCTCTTCTTTGAAAAAGTTTTTTAAGAGAATAAGCAATTTGTATTATTTCAGCTTCACAAATTCTACTTAACTGGGGAAGTAAATTATTATTTATTTGCTGTTTATTGACAGATGATGTGCCTGAAATAGTAAACTTTGATAATGATTTAGTAAGTCAGGCCTTAACCTAGATGCATTGCACTATGACCACAAAAAGCTTCCCATATTTTAACAGTTAGATCTATAATTGCTACTTGCAT
Source organism: Bolborhynchus lineola (assembly GCA_025448015.1). Taxonomy (NCBI): domain Eukaryota; kingdom Metazoa; phylum Chordata; class Aves; order Psittaciformes; family Psittacidae; genus Bolborhynchus; species Bolborhynchus lineola. Next base: position 24,826 of record JAOEHX010023673.1, on the reverse strand, counting down.
GTTCTATTTATTTACAAAAAAGATTAATTAATTTGTACTTAGTATCCATTAGATAGGGATGATATCCTTCAAAGAGTGATGAATTGTCAACCAAGTAGGTCAAAGACTTTTCTTGAACAAGAAGTCTATTTTAGCAAATTGCATAGTCCATAAAGGAAGCTGAGAATGTCTAGAAGGTTGCCAATGTTTAAATGGTTTAAGTTAATGATATATGTGTATTAAATGGTTCAGATGGAAAAAGAAAAGAATTGCGAAGCCTGCATTTCTGCACTGTGCTTTTATGGTCTTTTATATTTCCATACTTGGTTATTCCCAACAGAATGCATTGAATGCATTGCCAAATGGAGCAAAGATTCATTGAAACAATATAGTGGCACTGGAACTACCTTTCCCTATATTTGGTTAAAATTCTATGACTTTTGGGATTTTTCTTAGCTAAATATTTATTTAGTGTTTGGGGTCCTCAGCTACTGAGATGGCTAGCTCCCACTGATTTAAAATAGGAATTAGTTACACTGGGACTCACAATACCTTGAAGAAACTTTTGTGCCGTAGCATAGTATTTATGTCTCAATATCAGTCACCAAGAACTGTGCACATGCTCTAGGGTAATTGTCTCTTACAGGCAGTGGGCACAGAACCTGTCTGTCTAAGGCAGTTAGATATCTGTCTTGGCTAGATGGGTTGAATCAGGCTGTGGATGTTTTTGTTTCTCCCTTTTGAATATGGCAGGGCCTGGAAAAGCAGAACAGAGTAATTTCTTACCAGGCTTTCTGCTTCTAGGTGTGATGAATCCCACTCGTAGTGTGTAAGCCCCTTTTAGGCTTCTAAAATCTTTTAGTTTAACTTACTAGGTAGTATCTACTGTAGTAGATACTTACTAGGTAATAATACCTAGTATCCTTACTAGGGTATCCTTACTAGGATACTTACTAGGTAGTATTTACTGTAAGGGTGGTGAGGCACTGGAATAGGTTGCCCAGGGAAGTTGTGAATGTTCCATCTCTGGTGGTGTTCAAGGCCAGGTTGGACAGAGGCTTGGGTGTCATGGTTTAGTGTGAGGTGTCCCTGCTCATGGCAGAGGGGTTAGAACTACATGATTGTAAGGTCCTTTCCAAGCCTAACTATTCTATGATTCTATCTATGAATGCTGTTAATGTGAACAATCTGAGAGTCTTCTAGTTACTAAAAGCGGTATATGGGAATCTGCATTACTTCAGGCCACCAAAGTTAGGACAGTTTTGGGCCTACCTTTCCTACTTTATGTCTGCCTGTCATCTTTTGCCATCTTGATTCCTCCTCAGAGACTTCCTGACCTGCCTTTGTATGACCTCTTTCTGAACAGGCTCATTGGATAAACTTTTTCTGGGCCTTAGCTGGTGTTTTGTCCAGATTCTTCTGATGCCAAACCCGTGGTAGCAAACATGGACCAGAGATCATGTTGTAATCTACAGCATCAAGTACCTGCCTACCATTATTTACTGGTTTACACTCCTTACTGCTAAGGCTGCCCCTGTTTCATTAGGGGAACTGGATTTTTTTTTTTTTTATATATATATATATGTATAATATATTCTAACATGTTTGCTATCAAATTGAATGCTAGATCTCCTGGTATCCTCTACAGACTGTCAGAAATCAGTCTGGTTCCAGAAATATTACAACAGCGAAAGGCTCTCAAGTTGACATGAGTTTGTTAAACTGAGGAGATCTGCAGCTGAGTTAGACTGTTCGGTATTCAGTTCCTTTGTCTTTTTTCTTGTGGCACATCAAGGTCCTAAAATAATTTCTTATTAATAAAGTAGATGTGATTTTTTAAGGTGATAGATACTTGAATCCTAATTTGCAGAATAGCCATAGCTGGGAATTGTTATTGCATTGCTACAGCTGCTTACATGTATGAATACAGATTATTTCCAGAACATTTTGTATCAAATAGGAAACTGTGATATGCAGGTGCATATAAAAAGCTCAGAAATCACAGGCTATGAAGTGACTCTGTATTTACTTGAAAGTGCAAAAATCACTTGTAAGCATTGGAGGAAAATATTGTAAATTAATCTCTTTATATAAATTATATAAATTTATATAATTTCAAAACTATACATTTACAGCATTAAAGACTTCACATTTAAAATATTTATTAGCTTGAGATCTTCCAAATTTGTTTTGAGCTTCTAGTTCTTTCTATTTTTACTTGAAAGCAGATATCTACATAACCATGAAAATATTTTGCGAATTCTTGGAATTCTTAGGTTTTACAGTAAAGTCTGAATTTAAATAAAGCAGCTCTCACCAGATCTACAATAAAAGCATCCTAACTCTGTCTCACACCATCATGACGTGACATGACATGATATTCTCCTGGGGGAATACGTCATCTTGCAGAGACCTTCTCCCACATATAGGTCAGTTCTCTTTTGAATAGATGTGAGATAATTGCAAGAGGTGTGAGAGCCTACATAACTGGGTCAGAGGGTGAGTTCTGCTCTCATACCAATGCAAACTATCACCCTGAGTAATATTTACATATGTGGGAAACCAGAAATTGGCTTAATGGTTCCACAGGTGAATGAAAAGGCTGGATTTGGCCTAGTGTCTTTAACTGTCAATTGTATATGAGCTTAATTGAATATTAGCAAAATTAAACTTGCCAAATATTGGCAAATTCTATTTCATACTGAATTCTGTACTTTGACAGGGAAAGAGAATTTGCTTCAGATGCTATTGCCTTTTCCCTATGGCCTGAATAGATGGAAACGAGAGGGGGAGCTGTGGGAACAGGGAAAAGAAGGAATTATTTGCTTCTAATAGAAGAGGAAGAGCAACAACACCAATTTGTTATAACCCTACTTCTTCTCATATAAAAGACAACTTTGTTTAACCTAACAGAACAGAGGCTAAGAAGGCATAGAGTTGCCAAGTATAAACACGCAGAGCTGTAAATGCCAGAGAGGGAAAAGGGAATACCTAAGGTGAGAAATGCTGCTGGTACATGGAACAACTGAGTGTAAATAACAGGAATTAACACAGGAGGAAAATCCGAAGGCTTCTAACTCATTAGAGTGACAAAGTCTGCCTCCAAGAGGAAGTAAAATTCTAAGCACTGTTAAGATAGAAACAGGTTACTAAAAGATTTGGTACTGAACTAGCAGAGAACTGGCTTCAGAGCTCAATAAACTTTCTTTTATACTTCTGTGGGAAAAGTAAATCTCTCCTGCCTACTGTAGATAGCCCTCTGGGAGATCTCCAGTTTCTATAAGCAAAGAGAAGTTCACAAGAAGAACCTACAAATACACCAAGGTATTAATGTGGTTTTTATGGAGGGATGACTTCTACTTAAATTTCTCTTCTGCATCTGGCAGAGCAGAAGGCAGAGACCTGTGCCTTGCACATGTCCCCACACATGTGCTGTATTTGCTCTGTCTGCTGACTTCTGAGAAGGCAAGAGAGCAGAGCTGCTGTACCTAATGCCTGAAATAACTTTGTTCATTTGTCTGTCTGCAGGGGAGGATGCATAGGTGTCAGTCTTCAAAGGAGTTAGCTGCCTAAGTGTGCTAGAAGAGCCAAGTCTAAACACTTGCCCAAGTATCCTTAGTTATTCCTACTGTGCAGCTTAGATATCTCTCGTGGGTTTTGCTCTGCATGTAACATGCCCATATTTAAAGATTTAAGTGTGATTTTTAAAGGTACCCATGAAAACAGCTTCAGCTACCTAAGCTAGCACACCTGTCTTGGCTGTGATCATCATCACCACCTGTCATCTCCCAGAGAAGAGGAATTACTGGCCCCAGTGGATGCTATGTAGAAGACAGAGAAAGCAGTGGATTTCAGTGTTGAATTCACTTCCATGCTTCAGAGGAGCAAGCTGAAATACTCCCAAGAAAATCTGCTTCAGAATGCAATAGATAAAAAAAAAAAACACAACACCAAACCCCAGAAAAAACAAGTAATTTCCCACCTAGTGAGCGACAGAAAGAAAGTATGAGTTTCTTCTAAAATTACTGAATTATCCCATGCTAACAATGATATCAAACCTTTCCCCCAAAAGAACACATGGATAGTGAGTGTGGTGATCTTCAGGTTAGTTTAATAGTGGGAGTAAGCAGAATTCAATAAATAGGACATACACTACAGACTTGTGAGTCACTCTGCTTTTGCGAGATGCTTCTTTCTTATGGTGCTTCAACACATCTTCCTTCATGGTTATTTTGCTGCTCTTTGGTGATCATATCCCCTTAATTGGCTTTTTTTTCTTATTAAGCAAATTTAGTCAAGGCATTGGTGAAATTATATAGCAAGCAATATAAATATAAATTAAGCAATATAAATCTGCACATATATACACAATTATAGTTCTTATATTTAAAGTAATATAAAATATATTCAGTAATCAGTGGTGAAAACATTTTCTTTATGATGTTAGAGTTGTTACAATGACAAGAAAATATCTTAATATCAGACTGCAATACCTTTGTTCTTTTTAATTTACACTTGACACACATTGCTATTTTCGTGCATGGTTGTATTTTATTCTATATACTTTCAACAGAAACAGTGTACCTGTGAAAGATGGAGTTGTACAGAATAGTAGTGCCATAGTAATTGAAAATGTTATTTCTGCTGCCTCATGCAATGTGATCTGCTTTTGTTTAATTCACATCATAGCTAAAAAATTTCCTCCTACTTACAAAAACATAAAAAGCATTCTTATTCAAGTTGCTCTATGTCATTTGTCAGAAATTGTGTGACTCATTTAAGGAAGATTTGCAGTAGAAAAACCCTGCTGTCACTAATAAATGGGGTCATTTAAATCATTATTTGTGGGTGAAATGAATAAACTTAATGCTTAAGTAGGATGTGTAGAGTAGCTGCGCAGTAACCTGGGCTTTATCTAAATTGGAGCCAAGAATAATAATAATGGAAAAACAAAACTAAACCTATCCCTGTCACTTTCTGAACTAAAGCTGTAATTCTACATTATTAACTTGAAAAGGGATGTCAAAGCTAACTACCTCTTTCACACAGGCTCAAACCTGTCTATTTTTCAGTGATCAGTGACACATGCATGCTGCCTACCCTTGTCTACCTCATCCTGGGCTGTGGTTGAATCCCAGAGCACGAAAGGCTACATAACACCCGCACACACATGGGGTGCGTGCAAAGAGATGGAAGGCATAGCACTTCATATGTACAGTGGGAATCCATGTGCAGGCTTCAGGCTGAAGAAACACTCTGCTGTTGTGAATTTCTAGGCTATATTAATAATTAATGTCACCCGTGTACCATGATGACTGAGTCTAGTAACAGTGTTAATGGAACACAGCTTTTCTGAACTGTTTGAGTAACAGAGATGTAAACCCTTGCACGACAATACCTGTAGTAAATGTTCATCCTCTGTGCACCATTTAAGTGTTTTTTGTACAATATGAACATCTTAAGAAAAGTTGTGGGTTTTTTTTTTTTTTTTTTTTGTGTGTGTGTGTTTAATTGATAAGGCAGAAATAGGGTCAGGTTTGCCATATAACAGGGCTTCTCTGGATGCAGGAAGTTACGAAATGACTGTAACCTGCCTTCTCTCTGAGCTGAGTAGGATACTCCATGTTACTAAAACTGGGGTGGGGAGGGAGGTAACTATCTGGCAGGGATTGCATTCTTTCTGTGACAGGCTGGAGAACGCTGCTGGAGAAGCCTTCACACTATTACACTTTTGTATAGTTTAAATTGAATTTTCTACAGTAGAATTTTGAAAGGTTCCTCTTCATGAAAATGAAATATTTGGGATTTATGCAGGATAGCTGAGAGGTCGTTGAGAGGTGGGTCATGCTATTATTTAAATATCAGGTAATGAAGGCATTCTGTTAGAACAAACTCACTAAGGATTAGAAGATGCTGAACTAGTAAGATGCTAACTATTATTTCTAAGGAGAAATATAAATATCAAAATAACAAGTAACTAAAAAGAAACACTATCTTCCAGAAAAGGGAATTTTTTTCCTGGAATAAAGAACTTTTGTTACAGCCCATTTTGCTAATTTAATGCCTAGGATTTATGAAGTTATTTTGATTTCGTTAACCCTAAAGCTAAATTCTGGATATAAGACATAATTGGACAATGAAGTTGAAGAACTTGTACTTATTACTATTTTTAAATTAGTAGTGACAGGACCCATGTCTAGTAAAACCATCTGAAGATGTATTTAAACCCTTGTACAGAAAAAAGATAATGAAAATCTTCAAAAGTGTTCAACATCTGCTTTTAGACTTATATTAGAAAATACTTGCAAAAGTTCCAGCATTATTCCTTGATACTGAATTCTCGATAATTAATCAGATTCCATGGAAGTGATTTCTGACTGTAATTCGTTAAGAATTGCTTATGAAGTTTCTTATCACCTGATTTTCTTTGTGACCAAAGTTTATATGAGATAAACTTATAAATGAGCCCATCCAGAAGGGTAAAAGATTGCTGAAGACTCTAATAGGCCACAAATTGGATTTCTGAACAGTCCTCTAATCTGTTTTCTCTGTTCTTCTTTCTCTATAACTAAGACTAAGGGAAAAAAAGCTATGAGCTGCTGCCAGTTGTAATTATGCCCAACTCAGATAAAATGTCCTGACCTGTGAGAGGTAGGTCAAATGTCAGAGGAGGCTTATGGGAAACAGTAGAAAGTTGAAGGCTTCTAAATAAGCTTTGCAAGTATTTACCCCTTTTGTAGAAAATAGCTCTGAATTTCTAAACCAGAAAAATTAGAGAAAATGTCAAAGCATGTCTACACTGACCCTCTTCGATACTAATCTTGTCAGGCACACTGATGAGTTAAGTGGCTTAATAATTATTTTGCTATCAGAGATGACACATATTGATGCCTTTTCAGCAGGCAGCATTTTTATATTTTAGGTCTGGATTAGTCCAGCTTAAGTCATGATGTTTAACGTTGTATGTGTATATAAATTCATGATAAAACTTGAACTGACATGTTTTAATTTGATTGAATTTGCTAATCCATTCAGTTCTACTCAGTAACCTGTTGTACAGGCTATAAATTAACAGAACCCTGAAATTTACAAGAAAATTAGTATCAATTTATAAAACAAAAAATCTAGTACTTCTCAATACTTCACTGATGACATGTTTATAGATTGTGATGTTAACTTATTTTTTGTTAGCTGGAGGAGTGACCTGAACTAGGCACTTGCTTATGAAAGGAGATGGTCAGCCAAAATGAATCATTATACCCATAATTTTGTGAACGCAGCATGAATTTTTTTGTTCAAGCTGCACTAGTCACTTTCATGCAGGATACCACTATTTTTCATTATAAACCCCCTGCATTTGGTAAGGAAACACAGCTGAAACAGTGAGCCTACCTTGAAATGACACAGGTTAAATGTGGAGAATAGGAAGCATGATCAGCACTTACAAATGTTCCAGACTGAAGTAGTCTCTTTTACATATTGGTAAGCAGGATGCAAAGTCAGGAATATGTGTCAAGGAGTGAGAATCAGGATATTCAGTCCAATCTGTAGTGCGTTTTTACTTGTACGTTGATATTCTTACTGTGCTTTTTTATAAAGCATTAAATATAAAATGAATGGCTCTATAGGCAAATAGATTGCTGGCTTGCAAGCATAGAAGAACCTTGTTGATTTACAGAATTAATTACTTCTCTCTCAGTTCTTGTAACACTTCTGTAGCCAACATTGGGCATGCTAATGGAGAGGGTACTGTAGCTGAATCCCCCTACACTTTCTCCACTCCTTTTTCTTCTGTACTGAAAGATTGCATTTATGGTGTGTTTCCAGTTTTCCAGAAGTGGCCATTATCTCCAACCTTGAATCATTAAAGGATGTTATGTTGTTACTTGATCAGTTTATACTAGTTTGACTCCACTGAAATTTTCAAAGCAAAATATAAGGTTTTTTGGTGTCCTGAGGAGAATGGAATATATACTGTAGATAAACAATTGTCTGTTGAATACTTTCCTCAGAATATTAATATATAAACCAGTTATCTGTTGAGTCATACCAAGCTTTTTTGAATTTTGAGTAACCTTACAGTTCTTATGATGCATAATAAATGGAATCACTTCTATTCTTTTTTTTTAAAAACCTTTAATTTTATGTGAATGTAATCTGTGTAGATGTTAATTTATGTAAATGGTAATACTTCCTACAGTATTTTCTCCCCAGCTCTAACCAGCCAGAGCACCTGTATATCAGGCGTCTTCTCTGCTATTATTTTTTCATTGGCCTTTTATCTTTCTCGTCTTTAATGTTATAGGTGATATGTTTAAGGCTAAGACAGCATATTAATGAGTAAACCACAAATGTCAGGTTGATGTAGAAATATTATAAACATTTTTTATTCTTTGTAAAGGTGTTCTTTAGTGCCACATAATTGGTGTGCCATGGCTAGATGTCTATTCAGAAGAGAGAAATATGATAATGAGTTTCAGTGGAGTGAGAGGGCTTGTTGTAGTGTAATTTTCCTTTATTGCTGGGATTATACCAATTCTAAGGGATGAATAGGTGAACTCTGGCTTCATCTCAGTTAGATGAACTATTTCCAGGCATGACAAGTTTCTCTAATGACTGTTGGTTAGGTCAGTGGGACAGATCTCCCAAGTAGGAAAGCAGGATTTGAACAATGGTGCCTGTAGAAAACCCTGAAGTTTCAATATGGACATTTTCGTAGCTGTCCACCCTTTGGTGGCCTTGAAGGTAACATTACCCTAGATGGTGCATTCTCTTGTTTGGTGAGAAGTTCGTTCCAGTATTTTCCTGCTGTAGATATTCCAGTCACAGAAAGAAGTCTGTGATCAATAAATAAAAGCTTTCATTTTCATCATCAATTCTTTATTCCTAAACAGGCAGATTTTCAGCCTTCTGGTAATAATGCTCACAATTTTTTTTTTTCTTCAGTGAAAGGCACAAGTAGATTGAGGTCAATTCACCAGACCTAGATACATGGGAAAACCAGTAGGCAGATAATACTGTATATCACAAGAAAGTGTGACATAGACATTTTTAGACATAGACATTTTTAGACATTCTCTAAGTACTTCATGGGCAGGCTGAAGGGCAGGGTCTGTCTGCTGCTGCTGTCTGGAGTCCGTAATACTCTAATCTCAGCCCTTGATCAAAACATCTGTGTATCAACTATGACTGCCTATGAGAAAAAACTCATTTAATAGGAGAAGCTTGCTATATTGAAGAAGATAATAGAAGTATTTTTTGCATGCCATCAATTGTCACATATTTATGCAGGAGTTACAAACTGCAATCGATAAACTGTTGACCTTGGCCTTTCAATTCTCCAGTTGGATGCTTGACACTTAAAATGCCTGGTTCAGGAAAGAAATTGGTACAGCTTTGAAACTACTGCTTTCGATGTCTAAAGAAAAGAAAGACACTTTGATAACTGAAATTTGGTAACAAAAGTTGATCTTTTTTTTTTTTTTTAAATTTTTTAAATTTTATTTTATTTGCTTAGGACACAGGAGTCAGAGTTTAAGAAACTGTAAGATTCCTGTACATCATCTTCATCTGCTCCAGTTGTTAAGTGGTTTGCTCTGAATACCTGCATTAGATTGATTTCAAATACTCATATGGAACTGTTTAATTAGTGGTTTGTATATGCCCTTATTATTAGACACATGGTATGATTTTTAGTAAGTATAAAATTTCCTTGAAACAATCTATAGAGAGACTTAATCTCTTCTACTACTTTTATATGCATCTCAGTTCTTGTTTCTCCCTCTAAAAAAGAAAATTTGTATGTCCTTGAAATTAAATTTTAATGTTACATAAAGAACACACATATGAAAAGAAACACAACTACATTGTCATCATGATTTATTAAAATAATGTTAACAAAATCCATTCACAAAAAAAATCAAATGCTATCAACGATCTTGCAAAGAGATTGATGATGGTAAATTTGTGAAACATTTAAATGATCCGTATAGCAACTTGTTTTTATGTAGCATGAATATTGGCTTCTGAAACAGAGTTCCTGCTAGGTTGAATCAAAACCCGCTCAAATTAGAGACGCTTGATATCAAAATCCTATCGTAGAAACTTTTTCTAGCTGAAATATCTTGTAACAATAAAAAGAAACTAAAAGCTTTGGCCAGCCTTTGAAATGTTAAGTAATCTTAGTGAGACATAGAAGCGTGATATTTTACTAGGGCCTGCTATTGTTATTTTCAGTATAAAACTTTATCAAATAGAACACTCAACTGTCTTTTCACAGATTGGAAAAAATCCAACTCAAACCCCAAAAGACATTGCAGAATATTTAATGGTTTAAATACAGTGGATTTTAGGGGCTATTGAAAAAAAAGAAAAAAACAAACCAACAAACTAATTAAAAAAGGCAAATATAACGTCAATACATTTAATATGTATCTAAAATACTATGTAATAAATAGGTACAATAAATAATATCTGATTCTGCAAAAGCTACTTCATCTGATCATGTGATTAAAAAAAAAAAATCACTGGTAGATTCTGTGTGTGGTCATGAGGATTTGCCAAAATCAAATATGTGTTAGGAAGGAACAAGATGTATAATGTCATTGTCTAGTTAGTGACAGCATTCTGGTTCCATCTGAGTACTTCAATGGCTTAATGTCCAGCTGGAGACCAGTAACGAGTGGCATCCCTCAGGGATGGGTGTTGGGACCGGTCTTGTTCAACATCTTTGTTGGTGACATGGACAGTGGGATTGAGTGTGCCCTCAGCAAGTTTACTGATGACACCAAGCTGGGTGATTCGGTCGATATGCTGGAGGGAAGGAATGCCATCCAGAAGGATCTTGACACCCTTGTGAGGTGGGTTGATGCCAACCTTATAAAGTTTAACCATGCCAAGTGCAAGGTCCTACGCCTGGGTGGGAGCAATCCCAGGCGCAGCTACAGGTTGGGCAGAGAAGAGATTCAGAGCAGCCCTGCGGAGAAGGACTTGGGAGTTCAGCCTGGAGAAGAGAAGGCTGTGTGGAGACCTCATAGCAGCCTTCCAGTATCTGAAGGGGACCTCTAGGGATGCTGGGAAGGGACTCTTCATTAGGAACTGTAGTGACAGGACAAGGGATAATGGGTTCAAACTTAAACAGGGGAAGTTTAGATTGGATATAAGGAAGAAATTCTTTACTGTAAGGGTGGTCAGGCACTGGAATGGGTTGCTCAGGGAAGTTGTGAATGCTCCATTGCTGGTGGTGTTCAAGGCCAGGCTGGACAGAGGCTTGGGTGGCATGGTTTAGTGTGAGGTGTCCCTGCCCATGGCAGGGGGTTTGGAACTAGATGATTTTAAGGTCCTTTCCAACCCTAAATATTATTTAATTCTGTGATTCTATTACAATTTTTGTTCCACATCTGCTGCTTTTTGTCATTCTATTTTCCCTCTTCATGGTAAAAATCTAGGACAAATGTCAGAATTAAGTAGCACCTTACATGATGATTATCTGTTGGCTCTTAGAACAGTTAGAGATAGACTGACTGGAGAACACGGTATTATCTGGCACAAGTAAGGATGGTTCTGTGCAGTGTTATTGCAGAGTAGTTCTTCTTGCGAACCATGGATAGGCTAAGTAAATAATAGAGGAGGCTGAAAAACTCCTAAACCCAAACCTCCCCCCTCCAAGGTATCAGAAGAAAATTTTGCTGGTCGTTTCCCACCCACCCTTCAAAATGCAACCCAAAGCCATTTTGTATTTGTTCACAGGGTCATTACTGGTATGACAATAACATCTCTTTGTTTTTACAATCTGTCATCCCCTGGCTGAAGGACTGTACTCCAAGGGTGAGTTCTGATAAGGAAATGGAAGCTGCTGGGAAATTCCATACAGAATGAAGAGATCTGTCTCACATCTGCTTGCAAAAAAAAGAGCATTTTGGTAAGGCACCTCACAACAAAGACTTCTTAACTCATGTTTCCATATAGATTGACAGGTCTGATGGCAGATACAAGTTATGATGTATTCCATACCAAAAACTAAACAAGGAAAAACCTGACTTTTTTTTTAATATACAGGAGTTATTTAAATGAAGAGAAATAATACTTCTAACCAAACCCCCCAAAAAACAACCCTGACCAATTTTGAAGTCTTATTTCCTGACGACCTTAGATTTATTTTTCTGTCAGAGCTGTGATGACAAACATAGGTGACATTATTGAACATTTTGTGCATTGTAGTGGGCTGTAGTTCTGATTCTTGTAGTTAACATTGTCTTACAGGATTGCATCAAGGTCCTTTTAATTTAGATCCTTGGATTTAGTATTCCAGTTTAGATTTTCTGTTGGTTTCTTTCAGAAATTCAAAACCACAGAAGGGGGCAAGGAGGGAAATGTTTCCTTTAAAACATATTATGAAAATAATATTTTTGATATTATTTTCTGTAAGAAATATTATGAAAAATGTTATGAAAACATTTCTAATGAGTTAATTTTTTTCCAAAATAGTATATTTTAGTAACATTAATATTTATATATATCATGGTTGTAAGCTAACATTTGAACAGGAAAAAGTGTGCAGCATAAAATGCTTTTGTGTTCTACCACTGGGGTTTATTTGATTTGACATATACATATATGTAACTCACAAATTATACAGCACACTTTATATTCATTTGATTGCATTACTGTATAATTTGTGAGTTTTAATTATATCAGCTACATGCTCAATGCCTTAGTCTCCTGAATAATTCCAGTATAGCACAAATCAATTAGCATTTCTGAATATTTGTTTCAGGGAAATGTAAAAAAGAGTGAAGAGATATTCTCCAATTTATATTATTCTTTTATGAGGCAGGCAGTTCTTAGACAGCCAGGAGCCAGGAACTCCCTGGATTTTGCATACTGTAACATTCTTTATGTATTAAAATCTTAATGAGTAACTTCATAGATTGAACCTAAAAATAAAGCTAAAATACATCTAATCCATAAAATGAGGAAACCACCATTTTTTTCAGAGTGCGAATGACTAATTCTTCTGGGTTTCATGGAACCATTATTGTTAATTATGTTAATTAAGGCAGTGACTAAAGATTCCTGAGAATAGAACTCTCCTATGTTAATCTGCAAGCGCTGAGGTTTACAAATTGCCAGAACAGATATTAGGTGAAAGAAATTGTTAGAAACCACGTGGAAGACTGAGAGAAGTAAATGTTACGTGGTTGGGGGTTTTTTATTGATTTGTGATTTTTTATTTTTTTTTTTTTCCCCAATACTCTATGTGTTAAAATGGTGGCATGGTATGGAACATGCTGCTCTATAGAATCCAAATTAAGGTACACAGATTAAGATCATATGATAATAAAGTTCTACTGCTTTTTACCAGATACTGTCAACTAAACTGAAGATTATCTTCTCTGATTAACTGATACAGGTTTTAAACTTATGCTTGCCTCGTCCCAGTGGGACTGGAAAAATACTTCTCAGCAAGCTATTTGTAACTTCAGGTTAAATTTAGTACACAGCACATTTTTGTCTTCCTGAAATGAAGCACACTTATATATCTACATATTCTGGAAATATGCATAAGGAAAGGCTGATGTTTTTTTGAACATGGAGACAATACTTCCATGACTTTTTTTTTTTTTTTTTTTGGGGGGTGGTGGTGGTGTTTGTTTATTTCTTTCCCAGGAACTCCAGCGGGTAGAATACTTAGAGTTGCTAGAGTTTGGCATGAAATCCTTTTGAAACAGCGCTTCCATCCCCAAGACATCTGAGTGTATTTAAGTCTCTGTGTCTTTCAATCTGTTCTATTGAAGCTGTTCCACTTCCTATAGAGAACTTGATGTAATAGTAGTATTAAGAACCAAATTATAAATTTTTCTTTTGATTGCTCTTAACCTCCAACGTCTAGGGTCGTGCCCAGGCTCTGATTTGGTGAATAGTTAGTTGTGCAGGGTTGTATTTCATGCACAGGTGTACTCTGGAGTGGATCCTCGGATAAACAGAGCAAGTGGTCAAGGGATTGGAAGCTGTCTTACAATGTCTAAAGAAAATCAAAATAAAACTGTTAGATAACCCCAGTCCTCATTTTTAGTATGTTTTGGAGCAATTCAGTCTGAAACCTTAATAATGTTCGAAACATAAATTCTGCATTCCTTATTCAGTGGAGTTTATAACTAGTAATGGCCGAATATCACAGGCCATTTCAGTTGTTATGAGCAACTGTTTTTGAGTTTGAGTGTTTTTTTCCTGGTAGATCTGAAGTGATGGTTAGTGCTATGGGCTCATAGGGAGTAAATATTATTAAGAATTTCAAAGGAAGCCAGCTGCTCTGTTTCACATAGAAATTTCTTGTACCACATTTACTTTTGTTCAGCTCTTAGTAGTAGCCTTTGTTCATAATTATTTTCACATGATCATGTTTGTTTTCTGGCTCTACAACTCAGTGCCTGCAGTGGGAGGACAGTGACTCTCATGCCCCAAGAAGGTTTTTCCATTTTAAGTGTCTGTGCTGTGTTCACCCACTTCTCTGTGAGGGCGGTGAGGCACCGGAACAGGTTGAACAGAGAAGCTGTGAATGCCTCATCCCTGGCAGTGTTTGAGGCCAGGTAGGACAGGACTTTGAACAGCCTGATCTAGTGGAAGGTGTCCCTGCCTGTGGCAGGTGGATTGGAACTAGGTGATCTTTAAGGTCTTTCCCAAGCCAAACCTTTCTATGATACTATGAAACTATGTGATCTGGTCAAAAATCCGTAGTAAACTGATGTCCTATTTGTAATGTTTGGTACACTTTGCATACCACTGTGTCTACAGTTTAGTATGTTTAAGAGTTTCACACACTCTTGAAGTTTCCGGGGCTACTTCCCAGCATTTCAAAAAGACAGTTTTTAAATAACCTGCTGAAAAAATCTGACTTTGCTCATTACTTATTCCTTACCACTTTCTCTTAAATGTATTTAAAAGGCATGTAGATGTGGAGCTTACAGCCATAGTTTAAGGGTGGACTTAGCAGTGCTAGGTTAACAGTTGGATTTGATGTTCTTAAAGGTCTTTTAAAACCAAAAAGATTTTATGATTCTGTGATCTTCTAATGAGGAATTAGCTAATTATGTCGGCCTCTGCTATTTACCTTAAGACGTGAGTTTAAACTTGTCTTTGTTTTCAGTGCTCTTCAGAACAAAACATTGCCTATTAACTTCTATTAATTTCTTTGGTGCTATCAACAACAAGTATCAAAAGGATTAATTTTTAATAATACATGTAATGAGATAAAAGTCAACTTTCCTATTACAGGGTTCTTCATCTATTTGTAGAAACAAACCGATATACCAATGACAAATCTCTCTGGATTGTCAAGCTTTCCATTGCAATTTTTTTTAATAACTATGTAAATATTATTGATTTGATTTGAAAGGCTTGGCATTAGCAAATCTCAAGATGGAATGGCACTGTGAGGGTTTACAAGGGACAATTACTAGATGTAATTTGTTTTTTTACATTATCTTTTTGAGGATGGTGATAGAGGTGCTTGTACCCTTATCACCTTCCTGATCTGACTATATCCTTTTCACTATCCATTTTCGTTCTTTATCCGATTTTAGAAATGTTGTGTGTTTCTCCCTCCATGTGTTTGTCTTCCTTTGAATAGTGTTTATTTGTATTCCAGATTTGAATACTGATGCCGGTTGTTCCTATTTTTAGGAGGCTAAGAAACAGTGCGTAACAACTAGGGAGCATTATAAACTCCTCCTTCTTGTTTGTTTGGTTTTGTTTTATTAAAAACGAACTAAAGCTCTTAGAGAAAAGAGATTTGTTAAACAACATTATGTGTGCATGTCTATTTTACCTGATCATGCTCTCCTGGGAAACCTGGCAAATTTAAGGTTTTTAGGCAGCTCTGTGTGGACTCAGCATTTTTCAGAGACTATGATGAAGGGTGATGAAGGGTGGAAAAAAGAACACTAGATTACTAAACTATTTGTACTTTGTTGGCCCATTTTCTTAGAACCTGTATTGTAGGTAGGCAGCAGCAGAAGCTAAAGTCACTATATCAATATACGGAATGCTTTTCCCAAAACTTTCATAAAAAAAAAATCTGTTGTATTTTAAGTTTTGGTGGGGTTTTTTTTTTTTTTTTTTTTTGGTTTTTTTTTTTTTTTTTTCCCCTTGCTTTACCAATAGCTCTGTACAAAGTCAGACTTTGGCATTTATACTGTGAAAGCTCAGTGGTCTACCTCAGAAGTGAAACTCCTGGGTATCATCTCAATTTCTGTCACAGCCTTTGAATACAAATCATGGCTTCTCAGCCTGTTTTTGTACGGAAACAAAGCTCAGCTGCTCAGGTGTCCTGTATAAGTCCTTCTTAGTAAACTTAAAGTTACTTTACTCAGACCTGGCAGGGAGGAGATCGTTAAGATTCTGAATGTTTTATGCGAATATGCATCATGATAAAGAGGTAATTCTTTCCTGGAATACAGAAAAACAAATTCACTTGCTATAAGCAAGAGTCCTCTTTACTGTCCCAACTCTGAGTGGAGCATTCTAAAAGTCAGTTAATCGGAACAAAGTAGTCTACCAGAAACCAGAATTCACAAGTTTATGGTGTCCACTGAATAATCTCCTTGATTTTGTGCATAATAATGCATCAGGATGTTGGCCCAAGGCCTCTAAATGCACATGTAAAATGGATGCAGACAACCCCAAGCCTAGCAAACACCGATATTTCTGTATGTTCAAAGCAAAATACTCAATCTTTAGGAAAAGCTAGAATGGAGTATTTTGACAGTGCTCTTCTCCAAATGAAACTGACGACAAATGGAAAAAGTTATATATGAACAGTATTTAATTCTGGGCCTGCTGCTTTTTAATAGAGAAAGCAGCTCTGAGAGACAAAGCTGCTGTTGTAAGCAGGTCACACAGGTCTGCCTCAGACTGTTAAGGGACTGTAACTCTAGGAAGACATGTTCGTACCTTCTCGCTTTCATTTCCAGAAAGAACATGGAATGCCGTTTGTCTATAAAACATAACAATTCTCCTGCAAATGTACTTTGGAATTCCTGACAATAGTACTGGTATTTCAAAGATGATGTGATATGAAGATCTGTATCTCTTAAGTACCCAGCCTCGGGAGACAAGTGTTTCTGATTCCCTGTGGAAGCCCCTGTCTTTTACAGAGACAGGAACAACTTGTCATCTGTGTCTCTCTCCCTCTCCTTCATCATAGAAAGATCCCTAAATATTCTGTAACTCCTACTGTTACGGACCTGTTCTGTCACTTCTTTTCCAGCTTCTGTCCTGATCCTAAGACCCAGAACAATCTGCCTGATCCCAGACTGCCTGTTCAATCCTTTCCAGGAACTTTGGTTGCAAGCCTCTTTAATTAGTGTTTCTCTTGTTTGCATTATCACAGTTATTCATTTTTTCTCTGATCCCTCCTCAGCTCCATTCACTTTCCCTACTTTCTTCCCCTACTCCCAAACCTAGTAATGTCCTCCAGACTTTGGCTCCATTTTGAAGCTTACTGATTGTTGGTTTTATCACTGTCACTTTCCTTTTATACCTCTTCTTGCCAGCCTCTCTCTTCCTTAGCCAGTTTTCTTTTTCTAATGCTCTCCAAATGTCTTCATGGTTCACTGGTTTCTGTATTTTTTTTCTGTATTTTCAGTCAGAGAAAGTCTTGCTCACTCTTATGTTGAAATCTCTGGAAGGAGTCCTACGATTTGCAGGGGTACAATTTTAATTACATATTCTATTGGTCATTTTTGGTATTAGCATTTCTGCAGAAATACCTGACGTACACCACTGACTCAAAATTAACCTAACTGAAATTTAAATCCCTGTTTCAAACTGTGGGGTGGGCAGATCTCTTGGAAAAAAAAAAAATTAGGAATAAACGTAGCAGTTTAAATTCCCTTTTCTTTGTCTTCAGAGTTGGATGGATTGAGTTGAACTATTTGTTTGTTTCCAGAAGATTTCACTGTGAGATACAAAATATTATTAAGATGTGATAAAATTGTACACAAGTAGAAATCATTGTTTTATGCTGAAGAGTGTTGGGTAACCTTGACAATAGACACTGTGACTTGTCACAGTCGTGTATATGGTTGCTTTCACCCCACTTTTCTTCTACTATCAAAAAAGCTGTGTTGAGCTGCATGCAGATAGATCTTCACTGATTTAATGAGGCTTTTAACTGAGACCTTACAATAACAGGATATCCTGTAATATACATGTAATTGCTTTGAATAAAATATCATATCTTCTAGGCTTCCTACTTTGAAAAGAATAGGAATCTTGATTTTATAGTAGAACTATAACATTCCTAATGCTGTTAATAGTTTCTTGATAATACTAATTACACGCAATCACAGATTACTATTAATTACTTTTTAATAACATGTAAAATAATCTATCCTAACAATTTATTAATATATTTTCTAAATGTGTTGATAGCAAACTATAGCATATATTTACTGAATACACTGTTATATTCATGCTTAATTTCATTTGTAAGTCAGTTGACCTTAATAAAACAACTTGCAGTAGTGACCAAATTCTTTGTAGAATCATGATCTAGTTCATTCACTAATTATAACAGCAGATATTTTATTAATAATATTTAAAGACAAAAATAATAATTATCCTTTCAATTATTATAGAAAAAGAAGTATCATGTTTTTAGAAGACATTTATTCTCAAGTAGTGGTTTATTGTTAAGGCTATCTCATGTGTTCTAGTTTGTTTTCTTTATTTATCAAATCATGCTGTATTGCCAGTAAGACTAGACATTAAGTAAATATTATTGCCTCATGAAATCTTTGCTGCCTCTAGTCAGTAGCCTATTTAAATTTTGCAAACCCAGTCTTTAATTACAGCTTTTTTTTTTTTTTTTTTTTTTTTGTTGTTGTTGTTATGAAGGCAAAACCAGAAACCAGGGTAGTTACTGAAAATTGAAAGCAAACACAACACAACTGCTGCTTCTTGAAGCACAAAATGTTCACTGCAATTAGAAGGGAGGTTTTAAGGTTATTTTCTTCTCAATTGGACCATTTTCTTTTTGTTGGGTTGGATATTTGTCATGGGAAGTGCCAGTGCCTTGGCATCTGCTGGTCCTACAGGTGTTCCTAGCTTTAGTTTTTTCCTTTCACAGGCAAGGTATGATTCTGAATGATGTCAAGATGTCACACGTAGTGTCTGCCAAGAGGCAGATGCAGCTATGGAGGTCATACAGAGCCTCCAGGAAGCTTCCCTGCTGAATTATTATCTTTTGCCACATTTTTGGAAAAAAAAAAAGTAGGTAAGTGAAAATGTTGGAACTTTGGTTAGAAATAAAAGATTCCCAGTAGTCTCTCCAAAGAATCACTAAAACTCCATCATTCAGATATTTGGTTTGGGTTGTTGATTTGTACCTGGTAGGTTAGATGTTTTATCGTGTCTGTTTGATCCTGATAACTCATGAAATCCAGCAGTATCATTGCAGTTACATATTTGTACTCAAACCAGGGTTGAAGAGTATCAGGTCTTTTTCCATTTTTATTTTTTTTTAAATTCAGAAACTTGAATGCTTTTTATCTTTCTACTTTGATAAGGTAAGCAAGATGTCTGCCTTATGAAATATCAATCTCACCTGAAAGGATTTTATTATACATATCTAGAGATATGCATTTGTCCATTTCCATTAGCAGTATTTTCTTAACATATGGGAACCCAATTTAACCAAAGGCAATGCATGAAGTGTAGCTGCATTGACTTTTATTCACTGGCAGACTTTTAAGCAATATGAATTAGTATTTGTGATTAAAATCACTGGCAGAAGGAGCAGTGAATCATGAGCAGAACGATTACAATGCAGAAACAATCTCTGGCTCTCTGTGCGAGGGTAGACTTGTTTCTCCAAACACAGGAACTATAAGAAAAAATGAGTTAGTAGTTACTTGGGCTGCTAGGCCCCAGTGACATAAGCATCACAGGCATGAAGTTTTGTTCTTCACACATGCACAACTATTGGATGATTTTTCAAATAATGAAATAGTAATTGCTGTGAGATGCTCTCTGATCCTCGCTTTTGTGAAATCTTGTAAATAGTAGCATTTTTTAAAAGAAAAGTTCAAATTACCTTTAAAAACATGATGTCAAAACCAAAGCTCGCTTTTGGAGATAATCCCCACTGGAATGACTTTCAGCTGAATAACGCTTTGTCTTTTTATTGACAGGTCTTAACTTCTTTATGTCTTTCTGTTTGCTCACATCAACCTTGTTATTTTTTACTTTACAAAAAAGCAAACAGCCTGCAAATCTTTTCTGCAGACGAGTCAATACATTTTTATACTTTTTGGTGTTTTATTTTCAGGGAAGTTCACATGGAGAGTTTGGGCATGAAGCCAGATGTCCTGGAGGTAATTCCTAGAGCTGCATCAAGCTGTGCACTTACTAACAACTGATTTGAACAAATACTTCCAAATGGCAAGCTCACTAATGTTTGACTGTTGAGCTGAGTTCAGGAGAGGGATAGTTTGTAATCTGTTGTTGCCCTGTGTCATGGCTTCATGCTGTGATTGAAGAATAGAAGAAAGTTTGAGGAAGGTGAGTGTGGGAGAAGATACTGGTATTTTGAAAGTCTGAAAGTAAATGACATTTAGCAGGGATGAGCAGTTTGAGTGATAGAGTGATATACTGTACTGCAAATTTGAAAAAGGCATCAGTGATTCATTTTCAATATCTAAGTAATTTAACTTCTTATTTCAAAAATTTCTGTGTCAGTATGAATCATTTTAGAAGCCTCACATCAGTGAGGTGAACCACAGCTAATTCTGAAAACTCTTCTGCATAAATCTCTTCTGATGTATTATAGAATGAGCCTGTGATTTCAGCCACTAGGAGGAACTGCAGAAACAGCCAAAGCTGGAATTGCTATGTTGAAAAGACTAGGGATAAAATTGTCTTAAAGTCTGGGATATCTAAGCCATCTTTTACATCCAGAGCTCTGCAAAAAGACATCCTCATAAGGCTTCTAGCTTCCCTCTTGGAACATGATCTTAAAGAAAAATGACATCGTAAACATTCCAGGAGCAGCTACATGTAGACTGTGAGCAAGGTGGGCTGAAAATGGTCGAAACTGCTGGGCTCAAATGGTTGTGATCACTGACAAAAACACCAGCTGGATGCTGTTCATTACAGGTAGATCCCAGGAGCTGATACTGGGAAAATACTGTTTGAAATCTTCACTGATGACCTAGAAGATGGGATAGAATAGACCCTCAGTAAGTCTGCTGACAATAAAAAATGGGGAAGAACACTTGATGCACCAGATGCCATTCAGAGGGACCTTCGTAGGCTGAAGAAGTGGTCAGAGTGGAACCTTATAAAGTTCATCAAAGGGAAATGCCAGGGGTTGTTCCTGTGGAGGTATAACCCCATGCACCAGCCCAGGCAACTGGGATCAACCAACAGGAAATCAGCTTTACAACAGAGGCCATGGTGGTTCTGACAGACCACAAGTTGAACATGAGGCAGCAACACGGCCTTCCAGCAAAGAAGGCAAATAGCATCATTGTATGTGTTGAGATTGCCAGCAGGTTGAGGGAGGTTATCCTTCCTGTCTGGTGAGACACACCTGAGTGATGTGTTCACCACTGCCTCTCATTTGTACAATGGAGTCATAAACATACTGGATCAAGTCTGGAGAAAGAACATAAAATTGATAAAGAGACTTCAAGATCTCACATATGAAAAGTGGCTGAGAGCTGGGTCTGTTTAGCCTGCGAAGGAGAAGGCTTGCTGATTTTATCAATGTGTATAAATACCTGGTGGGAGGACGTGAAGAAAAGGGAGCCCTACTCTTCTCAGTAGTGCTTTGTGGAAGGACAAGGCAATCAGCATAGACTGAAATACAGAAAATTCCACTTTAAACACAAGAAAACATTATTTTACTGTGAGGATTATCAAATGCTGAAACTGGTTGCCCAGTGAAACTGTGGAGACTCTATCCCTGGAGATATTCAGAGTTTAACTGGATGGAGTCCTGCTCTCCTTGACATTTCTTTTAGCAGGGATGGTAACCTAGATGATCCTTAGGGGTGCCTTCCAATGTCATCTACTCAGCTAGGGTTTTTTCCCAAAACCAGATCATTTCTGGTGAAATTCCTTCTAGTTATTACTTTCAAACTAAAATATGCGGTATGCAGTATGTTTCAGAGTGTAATGATACTGTAAGCAAATTCAACTGCTACTGAAGTCTTGAACATACATTTCCAACATGGTACACTTAGGGGAGAAGTCTAAGAAAGACAATTATCTTTTTTTGGTAGTAATATTTGATCTTAGAATGAAAAGGCTTGTAGAGGTATACAATTTTACCTAGATTTATTTTCTTGTGCACAGTGGTTATTGGCTCATTAGGTTATTGTGTTGCCCTCTGATTTATGTATCTGATCTGAAGCATCATTTGCCTGCTAGTGATTAGTATCTCTGTCTCATTAAAGTAGCCAATATACTTTCCTTTCTACTCCAGCTGAAGCTGGAATGAGTATTAATAAGCTACTAAGAGAGAGCCTTAGGATTATTCCTTTTATTAGAAGGATTTCCTCTTTTTACAGGAGGTGTAAACTCCTGTTCAATTTAGCTGCCTGTTTTTTGGTAAAGCAGGCCAATGCAGTCCACCTAAAAAAACCCTTGTTTAAATTTCCTAACCAGTCAGTACACTTGTGTCACAAAAGAGTGGTTTAGGGTTGCTCAAAGAATCACCATCAAAGGTATTAGCAAAAGTAGTTTCAATATGAATTCATAAAAGTGACTTAACAAACTTCAGTGGCACGTTTCACTCTATTATTACATGCTTGAAACGTGCAAAGGAAAATCAAGTGAGAATCAGTCTAGAGTGATTTAGACAGAAAATACGTGAAAGGGTAGGAAAGACCCTTCTGCTGAGTCACGAGGTCTAGAGTAGACCTCTTTAACTTCTAATCTCCTGATGGAGCTCCGGTATGGCTAGGTCCAAATTTAGTCTCACCACTTGGTCAATGGTTTATGTCTAAAGGGTTAGCTGTGTAATCAATTAGGATTGCCTAAAGAATCACTGTCTAAGATATCAACAAAAGATGGTGCTAATATGGTGTTGTAAAAGTACCAGTTTGACTATACTTTTTGTAGGGTGTCTTGAATCAATTTCCACACATGTGCACACAGACACAAAGAGAGAAATATGTATGTATAGAGGTATACCTGTTAAAAATTACTCTTGAGTTCAGTGAAATATTCACTATAAAATGTCTCAGCATTTTTCAGTGGACAAAGGTTGAGCCTTGAGAAGTGGGGAATCTTTGGCTCAGGCTTCACTGCCAGCTTTTGATGATAGTCCTGTGAACTATGTGAACTTGATAGATCACAAGCTCTGAGAGGCATTTCACTCAGAGAGAGACGTTGGTCACAGCCTGCTGTGGTCCACTAAGTATAGGTCACAAGATGATTTGCTTTAGTCATTAGTAAATTTCCATCCTGGATACAATCTGAGTAGGTAATTACTAGATTTTTTTGAAAATTCCAGTTCCACCTAACCTATGACTAAGGTGAGGAATGTTCCAAGACTGTCAGGATAAGACTGATTATCGCTGCTCTTACTTCCCATTTTGGCTACGCAATAGGAGTCCCTGCTATGGTCAGTGCCACTCCCAATTTAGGCATGCAAGAGTTCCTGATATGGTCAAAGGATTCTTAACTACCCAACTTATTACACAAAGGCCAAGGCCTAATGTGAATTCCTGAGATCATAGAGTAGCCCAGAGGAGGGAGAGTGGAAATGCATCACCATAACTTGTGAAACTGACAAAAGGAGATTCAGGACGTTTCATGGAAGTGTACTGCCTTGTCTCCTTTTACTGGCTTGGAAAGAACATCCAGTCTGCTTGAATCCACCTCTCTCCATGTAGGCTGTATGTCCTGTAAGGTGCCTCCTTCCACTCAGGCTATTCTGGGGATGGCTGTTATTGCTGGTTACTCCCCTAAATTGGGTTGTGGACTTCAGAAAAGGTGAGGAGAATGAAAGCCCCAAAGTAGTGTCCTTAACATCAACTCAAAGCTGTATTTCTCCCTCAGTGGTTTTCAAAAAAGGCTCAGGGAGTAAGGAGAAAGTGCTTTCTATTTTCTGAGTGAGATCGTGGTTCAGAGAGCACATTCTATGTGGAAGAACAGTAAAATCATGAACCCCAAATTACCAGTCCTATGAAGTATCACTGCGCTACAGCAAATAAAGCCTAATGCTCACTTCAATCAGCTTGAAAGAGAACATATCAATTCTATTTAACACACTGACTAGAAGTTGATTAATGAATGTTGAAATAGTTTATTTCCATCGAAACTTGGAGAATCCTAGACTGTTCTGTCATGTCTAAATGGAAATACTGCAGTAATCTTCATTCCATAAGAAATACTGATATTTTAGCCTTTTTTTGTCCAACCTGGAAGAAAACCTGAACTTTAATATTACAATTTCTTAAAATCATATTTTTTATTTTCCATCATAATGCAAAAGGATTCAAACCCCTTTTATTCATTGATTTTTACTTCTATATCCAGTTTTATAAGAGATCTTAAGCTGCATCAGAATTGTCCTTCTCACCCATTTTCATTTCTGGTGAATAGTAGCACTTAAACAACTTTAATCTTCCGAAATCTTGGAAAAAAGGAGATAAGAAAGAGGTAGCAATGTTATAAAAAACATATTGCCTAAAAAGTTCAGTGGTGTACACAAAGTGTTCCTCCTTTCCAGTCTTGAGTTTCAATTATGCAGTTAAATGCAAATGACTTCCTGTTTCCAAAAGGGCTAATAAAATATTTGCAGTAGGATTTAGTTCTTTTATAAGTAAATGACTAG
>JAOEHX010023672.1:0-11457 GCA_025448015.1 Bolborhynchus lineola | reverse complement strand
AGAGCTTTCTCAGACTAAAATTCATATCATTATAAAGGCTTCATCTGAGAGCAACATGAATGGGATCAAAACATTTGTTCACAAGACTCTTTCCAAGGAAAAATGTATATTTTCCTGACACAGTAAAGATCCTTTCCTACATTCTTTATGTCCTGTTCAATAGAGATTCTTACATACTGACAGCTTGGGCCAAACAACTACTAAATAGGCTGTCAGAGAAACTGATAGCTGCTGAATAAAAGAAGATGACATAATTTGATTAAATAGTTGTCTAAAAAGTTGAAAACTGAAGATAGAAATAAACAAAAAACAGAGCACAAATAATAACCTACAAATCTTATATTGAGAATTACTAGTAAAGTAATAGAAGACAAAACTTAAATTATCAGAATGGTACTGTATAATCCATGGACCTTTCAATGTTAAGTTCTTATTTTCTACCTCCAAAATATATAGGGTATAAGAACACATAAAGAGAAGGAAGGATATTCAGAGATGCTGAACTCCATTTGTGTAAACAATTACTAGATATGTTAGGATTCTTTAGTTCAGAAAATAAGATAGCTGATGAATGGTATTGTAGAAGTTCATGAAGTCATGAGAAAACTATGGAGATGGATTGAGGCATTAACTTAAGATAGGAGGAAATATCTTCAAAGCAGAATAAAAAAAACCCCAACAACAACAACAGCAACATAAAGAACCACACAAAAAAACCAACCCAACAACAACAAAAAACCAAAACAAACCAATAAACCAAGGAAAACAAAAAAAACCAACCCAAAAAACCCAAGACAACTTTCATTAAAAATATCAAAAATACAAATGAAGGATATTTCAGATACTAAAATTTTTCATAGGTTTAAGGGCAAACTGTGAAGTTCAGAGAAAATAAAACCAGAAGAAATGTTCCACAATAACCATTCTGATCCTGAAATAGAAGGAGGCTGTAGAGAGTAGTATAAATAAGACACACAATGACTATATACTTACTCTGTTTTAGTACTCTTGTGCAGACATCCAGTTTTGGAGAAGGTACCAGTCTGGACTGACTTGCTGGTGTTGTCCACTGCATCTGCTTTAATGTTCCTAATGTTTTCAGCCCCAGCCAAGGTGGAGAAGAAACTAATCAAAAATTTCATTTTTTAATAGATGGGTATGATGGCATCTTAACAGAAAAGACTGAAAAAATCATCATCGTGCTTCATAATGGCTCATGGTCGTAAAAAGAAAGTATGCTGGTTATCATCATAATAAGGAAATAATTAACTTTGCGAAGAATTAAAATAACTTATACTTTGTTTCCTTGGAGCAGATAAAATATGCAAAACGTATTTCTAATTCAGTGAATAATTTTGTGAAAAACTTAAATTTTTAATGCATATTTATTAAATAATTTGCAATTTCTATCAGCATTGATAATTAAAAATTTACAAATAATCTTAACACTACAGTTTTGTAAGTAGTATTACGTATGTCATCTTGAACTTAACGGCAACCTACTTACAAAGAAAAAAAGCCCAAAAATATCTTTTCCAAACACTTCTCTCTCTTGCACTTTTGGTAACATTCCCAGCAAGTAACAAAATATTGGAAGTACCTGAATATATAAAGAAATGATTGTCTGGACTTCTACCAGGTTTTCTCTCATTAGCAATAAACTCAATTGCTTATGCCAAGAAGAAAAAAAAGGAAAATCTGGTGTTAGAAAGATTCTGGAAAATAACAGATAATGGTAAATTAGTGATTGCTACTACAGGTAGACAATGCCGAAGTCTCCAGGCATTTTTTCACCTTCATGCCCTATTGTCTATGCTAGGTGATTCATTTAGTATTGAAAGTAGAATTAAGTGTAAGCAAACTTATCACAGGTGATTCAAACATTGAACATCTTTCATTGAAAACAAAATTGTATCCTGTTCCAGACAGTAAGAAAAATAAGGAAGGGATCCTCAGAAGCTATTTACTAGTATTTTTGCACCCTGCTTCATTAGAGTGCATGTGATTTCTGTATTACTTAGTATTTGCAAGATACATCAAAGAACTCATGTCCCTAGACATACTTTAACAGCTTGCCATATAAGGAGGAAAATATACATGCAAAAAAAAAAAATGAAAATGTTGAAATTGAAAATGTTTAAAATACATCGTGATACATGTTAATGAATTTCAGTTTGGATTGGTAGAAACAGAAATGAACAGAGGCATTTGTTTTCTCCCAGCACAGAAATACAGAAAAGGGAAAGACCAAGATTATATATATATTTTATTATTATTATTTTTTAACACAATGTAATTTGAATTATTACTTTTTTTTTTACTTTAGTTTTCTGCTTTTTCACTCCTAAAATTTCTAATTGTAGAAACATAATGATTGGAGCATGTGGCATAGGGTAAAGATGGACTTACACCTATGCAAGAATCTGGCTACCTAATAGGTTTCTGCCAATTACGTGTACTTTATATTGAAAGGTTTTGTTCTTCTCAGTGGACATGACATTTTAAACTCATGGTTTACAGTCATTCAGGCTGCATTTCATACATGCATATACACAGTGTAGGCAGAAATCAAACGTTTACATTAAGAAAACTAGTGCAGCTGTTTCAAAGTGACTTCTATCAAGATTTGCTTGTTACAAAGGCTTTTTTTTACTCTTCTTTTTTTACCATTACTGAAGCCTCAAATGAACAAGTCCTTGGCTGCATATTCCCAGACTGCTGTCTAACATCAAAGCCACCCTAAAACCACATAGCAGGATGCCTTAAAAAGACTTTCCAGCAGACATCAGGCCATGAAACACTTTCACATGTCAGAAAAAAACATTTAAGAGCATCCAATGTGGCTATGGGGTATGTATGGACTGCTGACAAAGCTGTGGGATTTACTGATAGGGGTTAGCAAGTTGTTTGGCTTCATGATCATAGGATAATACTGAAAAGACATAAAGTATAATTATTTAGATCACTAGGAGTCCTGTTTCTATATTTATTTATTTATTTAGAATTGCAGAGATACCAAAATTGAAGTACAAGCCTTACAGGGTTGCCATGACAACTGGACACTTTGCTTTGATCGGTGATTATAGTTGTACCATTTTGGCATCAGGCATGAACTTTGATTGCTATGGTAACGTCACGGACATAACTTCTATTTTATTCAGCTCATATTTTGTTCTCAAGGAGGATTTTTGCTTATTTGTGAGGAAGCTGAAAACTGTGTCAGCTGCATCAGCGGGAAGCTGTTAGGAACATTATGAAATGGGCTTTCCCAGTTTAAAAAATACTTCACATCAAGAAATGATTCACTAAATGCTCTCATTATATTTAGTTGTTGAGCTTCTTGGCTGACGTAGATGTTTGTAGCTCCATTAAAAGCAGTGAAGTCTGCTGAATCCCAGTCGGGCTCTACAGCAAATCCACATTACTGTAGTTGGATTTGCACTGCAAGATGTGAAGAATCCCCACTGCAACTTATTTATCATCTAATCTGGCATTCAATCAGTGAAAGACAATGTACAGGAAAGGGTATGGATGACAGCGAAGATTAGAGGAAGAAAGGTAGATTTAAAACCAAAAAGCAAACAAACAAAAAAAGGAAAAAAACTAGAAGGACATGTTTATCAGACTCAGCTTTTTAAAATTCACTTCAATTTAGAAATGAAAAAAGTTTCATCACTCTTTACAGAGATTTGATATTAGAAATTTCATGCAGGTTTCTGCTTGCAATGAATAAGTAAAGATGGTTTCATAAAATAATAGAATGGTTTGAGTTGGAAGGGATCTTTAAAAATTACATAGTCCAACATCTCTGCCACAGGCAGGGACACTTTCCACTAAATTATGTTGCTCAAAGGCTCATCCAACCTGGTCTTCAACACTTCCAGGGATGGGGCAGCCACAGCTTCTCTGGGCGACCTGTGCCAGGGTCTCACCTCCCTCAGACTGAAGAATTTCTTAATTATATCAAATGTAAACCTACCTTCTTTCAGTTTAAAACTGTTTCCCCTTGTCCTGTTACTACAGGCCTTGGTAAAATTCTTTACCTTTCCTATAAGTCCCCTCATCATACTGAAAAGCTGCAATAAAGTCTCTGCAGAGCCTTCTTTTCTCCAGGCTGAACAGCGCCAACTCTCTCAGCCTTTCTTCATAGTGAGGTGTTTCAGCCCTCTGATAATTGTCATGGCCCTTCTCTGGACTAGCTAAAAAAGATCCATGTTTTTCTTGTATGGGAGCCCCTGAACTGGATGTAGTACTCAGCATTCAGTTAAATATCCAGAACTGGACATTTATACACTGTGAAGAATAGGTGGCAACTTGTGGAATTCCTGGAGGTGGCATATCTCACAGCTAGTTTTACTCCTTCTGACACCAGTCTTGCAGCCTTAAGTAAGTGAACTGACATACAGATTTTGCTAAAAATGAGACAAGAAGAAATGATGAGTTGGGATAATTATTAAACTTAAAAGGCTACTCATACTTTCTTCTTATATCAATTTCAGCTTTGATGCTCAGTAAAAATGTCTGAAGTCATCAGTGAAAAGCAGGACTTCCTATGAGTTACTAAAAAGAAAAAAAAAAAAGATTTTTATATGAATATATGATATATATATGAGAGATATATATATATGTGAATATATGATATGAACTTGCCTCACGCATTCCCGGAGAGGCATATCTGGATGAAGATCTGAACACTGGGTTTGTTTTAGTTCTTATAACTAATAAGTTTATAATGCTACTTATCTGTATCTCAGTGTAGCAATTTCTAGAGCTAAACTCATATATTCCCAGTACAAGTATGTGAATAAATTCTACCTCCCCGGCCACACCCCCTCTCTGAGAGGGACTGGGAGGAGAATCAAAAGAATGCAACTCCCATGTGTTGAGATAAGAACAGTCCGGTAACTAAGGTATAATACAAAACCATTACTGCTACCACCAATAATAATAATAAGGGAAGCAACAATGGAAGAGAATACAACTGCTCACCACCTGCCAACCTATACCTAGCCTAACACGAGCAATGATCTAGCCCTTCTGGGTAACTGCCCCCAGTTTATATAGTGGGCATGGCGTGTTGTCGTATGGAATACCTCTTTGGTCAGTTTGGGTCAGGTGTCCTGTCTCTGCTTCCTCCCAGCTTCCCCTCCTCCCTGGAAGAGCATGAGGCTCAGAAAGTCCTTGGTCAGGCTAAACATTTGAGCAGTAACTAAAAGCATCGGTGTTATCAGTGCTGTTCCCAGGCTGAAAGTCAAAAACACAGCACTGCACCAGCTACTAAGAAAGAGAAAAATGGTGACTACTGCTGAACCCAGGACATACCTTTAAAAAAAATAAATAAATAAGAGATGGCAGCCCTGTGTAGGCTAGAGTAAAGGATTATTAATCTATTGCACAATGCCTGACAGATGCTTTGGAGCATTAGATCAACTTGTGTATTTTAGCATACAAGATCTTAATGTTTACATGGCAATAGGATTTAATCTGTTCTGCACACATCAATCTGATACTCCGGTGTTCAGCATCAATATTTGAAGTGATCTGGAGACCTGAAGTTATTCATAAGTGTTAAATAGAAGATCATTAGTCCCACCTGAAATTTGCTGTGTTTCATATGTACTAGGCTGAAATCTTTGGTTCAACAAGTGGTTGTGCAAAAAAAGTTCTCAATCTGCAGCTGTGGTAGGCACTGTACCTAGTGTCAAGATTCATGTATGTTATAAGACTCAGCAGCCTAACCTGCTCCCATTGCAGCAAGCCACATTGGCACTGAAAGCCTATGGCGCAGGAGACACTGTGCAAGCAGCTGAACTTTCTCAGTGCACCTGACTGAGGAAAAGCTTTATTTCCAACAGGGAGTGTTAGTGTGGCATGGTACTGACCTCTTCTGCTGCCAGGGTAGAACTGTGAGGTAAACCTGGTACAGTGTTGTACTGCCGACAGCCCACACCCACTACAATATCACACAGTGCGCCAGAGCACCTTCAAGCCCTGCTGTAGGAGACAAAATCTTTTTCTGAGACCTAGTCCTCATTGATATATGATCTTTTTTGAGTGCTGAGGAAAGAAGAAAACAAGTGCTCCTTGAAAAATGTATCCATTAAGCAAGAAGTGAATGCTTAACAGGAAATTCAGAAGGGCAAAAAAAAAGTAGTGGTCATGGATGTAAGATTTATTAAAAAAACACCAAAACAAGCAAAACAACCTCAAATTTCAAACCATCATTGACTATTCAGACTCCCTGGAATTCAGCTTTTAATAAAGCAGACCATTAAACATGTACCTTCTGGAAGAAAGCTTGAAGAGATTGTATTTAAATCTTCTGCTTTGAATTTCACTGTAACTGAAAATGAAGCTGATTATGATACAGTGTTTTACCACTTGGAAATTACACAAAATCTCAAAGTATTTTCTGAACACTTGCTTTCCAGCTAGTTTAAGGTCTACACTCTCAGATATTACTTTAAACCATACAGTAATAGTATTTCTTGCACTTCCAAACATGAGGTCAGAAATCCATAATTATATTGCCACAGCAATGGATTTGCTGTTAAATCAAATTACATTGTATCCACACGCAATAAAAATTATCTAATTCTTGAGATTTTTTTTTGCATGTTAGGGATCAGATCATCCTTAGCACGCCATTTTGAAGGTTTTTTGGAACCTGATGGTAATTGCTGAACTATTCTGCAGGTCTCACTTTGTTCAGTGTTCCTATAGGGTTTTTTTTCAAAAGCATCAGCACAGCCTGAGAATTTTTCTTTCACCATTAAATTCTGCTCATCCAAAATAGTTTGTCCCAATCTACGTTTTACTTTATCATAACGCTACATTTTACTCAACCAGTCATCCAGTCATGTAAGGTGATAGTTAGACTTGTGTATCTGATGAAGAAATTAATGAAGGTTCTTTGACTGGCTTTAAAAGTAATATGCTTTGCAAATCAAATGCAGACAACATTAGTAAGCAAGGTGCAGTCATTAAATACTTCAGAACTGTAGTGAAGCTTATGGAAATAGAATCATAGAATGATTTGGAAAGGACCTTAAGATCATCTAGTTCCCCTACCCCTGCCATGCCAAATAGCACTTGATCAGTAAGACTGGGTAATTTCCAGCTACAAGAGGAAATACTGTCTTAGACAGAAATGAGAACTTTCATCTTCTCTATCAGCATAAAAATGTATATAATGGATGGCGGTTATAATAACTTTTTTTTTTTTTTTTTTGATTATGAGCATTGGCTGGAGAAAGCTCTTCACATTAGGCAGATGTTAGAATTTGCAACCCAGAGTATCTCTTTTGAGCAATAAAATTTAAAGGTTAGCTTAGTCTTTCCAAATCTGAGGCCTTACAACCCTTCTGTATAATTCTGTAATTGTTTTATATCCAATTTCTTTTTTTTTTAACCATCTAATGATCATGTTTCTCCTGGTATCTTGTGCAACAAAGGAGAAGCAGATCCATGTAATGCATTACATTTTATCTTTTTTTTTTTTAATTATTATTTTTAAAAGAGTAGGATTTTATCCTTGTTGATAAAATTTTATTATTTTATCTTTGTTGACCCAACAGTCAGATACCCAAATTTTGTTTATCTAGCATTTCTTATCAATTAAGAGAAAGGCATTATCAGAGTACAGTTTGTTTTCCTTCTTCTGGATTCTTTTAAGAAGTTGTATGAGTGACTGCAGAGTTTTCTGTGTGTATCCAAGTCTAAATGGAGCCCAGGGTGACTATCTCACATCTGGCCACTTAAAGATGCCCAGGCACAGATATGCACCCTGCATATGTGTGACAAAGCAAGGACAGAGCCACAGTGAACATGTCTTTTATTATTTGATTCTTTCATCTTGTAGAGGTGAGCAATCCTAGTCTTTTTAAGCTCTTTGTATGACAGATTTCCTGTGCCTTCTCTCACCTCATGGCTCTTTTATGCAATTTCTTCAATTCTGGCAGCACCTTTTTTAATTTGAACCATCAGAACTGAATACTAATTCCCACTGAAGCTCCTCTGTTGATCCACACAAAGATAATATACACCAGCATAATTTTTTCTTATTGTTTCATGTGCAATCTAATTTCTCATTGGGATGAGTCAGACAACCTTTAGTTGGACTGTCTTTGCTGGTGCCCTGGTCTTTTACTACCTTGATATTGTATTTGAATTTATAAGTGAGGGGATGCTTTTCATCTGTCTTTGGACAATGGATGTCTGCAGCTGAATTAGTCATGTTAACCTCTTTTTACAGTCAATGATTTTGGGATTTAATGATCTAATCTATTTTAGATGTGCACTTTTGGGTGATTTTAATTATTCTCCAGACTTGGTTGATTTTATAACTATATCTTTACAGTTCTTCACAGAATGTTTATCTTAAAATGAGATCTGGCATTTAGTCAGATTCACCTGGTCAAATGTGAGCAGTTCAGTGGAAATCTCAGAATGCTCCAAGACTGATTTTTAAACATTTGTTTAATTTTATGTCCATTTTTGTTTACTATAATGGACAGGAATAAAAGTTCTCAAAGTTTGAACCATTTTGAAAGTGTTTGAAGTTTTAGCCCTGATTCAGTCCCAGTTTCTAGTTCTAGGAGCAAAAGTTGAATGTTAGCTAGGAACCTGATGAGAAGCTTCCTTCTATTGAAAAACAAAAGAAGCTTTAATCACTTATATTACTTTATTAATTATAATGCTGTGCATCTTTGTTGCTGGCACAATAGATTGATGTTAGAGACACAGGCTTTTTCCCTGGCTGTTGCTTGATGCTCATCAGTTACTTCAGCTCCATGAACTTCAGTCTCCTGGCTGTAATAATGTGAATGATAGAGAGTGTGCACTGTGCTTTGGCATCTCTTGAGGAGAAGCATGATGGCCTATGTGATATTCCTATGCTTTGCGCTTCATGAGTGGGAAGAGTTGTGTGGTTTTTTCTTTTTTACTGGGGGTAAAAGAGGTTGATTTTGTTCCTTTGGCCAAAAATACAGGTTTTCGAAGTGCCAGATGGCCTTGGTATTATCAATTGTCAGAGGCTTTTTATCACCAGTGAAACAGAAAAAATGTATAATGGATTTTATCAGGTGTGTTCTAAGATGCAGCAGCAGCTTTTTGATCGAAAGCCCAAAGCAAAATATCATTTTTTGAAATACACATGACTCATCATATGCCTGAAGAATGTGTACTGTTCTGCAAAATGAACTTCATCTTTTCCAAGAAGGGCGCAGATTTGCAGGGTTGATGCATACTATTGAAGATAATGAAGTGCCAATCAAACTTTTCCCTTAAAGGAACTTCCATGCAAAAGTAAATCATCTGACTGATTCCATCATTCTTGCTAGGATGCACAAGACTGATACGTGAAGTGGAATATCAAGGGGGTTAGTTTTGCTAGAGTTTTAGACAAAGTGGGACAGATCTTCTCCAGTTTGGGAAAAGGTATCAAGTGTTTTGAACTTCAGTTCTGTTAGACTTTCCTTTTCAGTTTGTCCTTCCTGTTTGCTGCTGTGTCTTTTACCAGTGCTCAAGCTGCTTCTAGATAGAGGTTGTGGAAACTTTTGTAAAATATTCCCATATGAGCTATGCATCCAGTGAAACAACAACAACAAAATCACTCTAAATGATGGGTTGGGAGAATAGATGTAAATCACTTTTAAACAAATGTCTAAAATGCTGATCTGAAGTTAAAAGGACATTTCCTTACACTGGTCAACAGCAGAAGGACTATAGCACAAGTCATCTGCACTATAGCAGGCAGCAGTGCAGGGCTTGATTCCTAGCATGTAAGAATAGTACAGCATGGAGTAAATGCTGTATAATCTCAAGTTTAGAGGCACCTGGTCGAAGGATAAGCAGAGTTACTGCAAAGAGCAAAAAGAGCTTTTTTTTTGCTCTGACCTTTCCAACTCAATCAACATATATGACACTGATAGTTGGCATGAGACTGAAATCATCTTCCCAAATCCTATCTCAGTAGATCGTGTTTGTTTAGGTATTTTCTCCCATGCACAAATACACTGTGTTAGCAGAGCATCAAGAAATTAAAAGCACAGAGCAAATATTTATTGGCTGACACACACTGTGGTTAGTAAGGATCTATATGCTACTAAGTGAAAGATTAATGTGGGAGGGATCCCAAATGTGACATATAGAGCATCTCTGCTGGCCAAGCCTGCTTTGCTCCTTTGTGCAAGTTGCTTCTCTTCCTTGTTGAGTTGCCATTTTTTGTTCTGCTGCACCAAACAGGACCTTGTATCACACAGATGAAACCATGGGCTGTGGTTTACAACTCTTCTGGAAAAGAACTTATATGGAAACACATCTAGACTTGACACAGCTCTTCCACAGAGAAATCAGATTTCAATATTTGCTACACATTGGAAGAAGACAGATGGTGTATCAAGCCACACTGTTTTTAGATTATCAAAATCTACATTAAATGGACTTCAGAGGATTAATGTTAGTCATAAATAAAAGGTTCATCAGAACAACTCCCATTTTAAAGCACATAAAGAATCTTGATCATCTTCCAAGAACTACAAAACAAACAAAACTAAAAAAACCCCTCCAAACCCCAAAACAACAAAAAACTTAGATCAAGAAGAAGGGGGCATTAGTAATTCTTAATAAGCCAGTTCACTTTCCACTGATTCTGAAAACCTACATCAATAAAATTGACTGCAACCAGAATAGCCCAGTACAATGTAATAGTTAAGGAATGATCATCTGATCCTTCCTAACATGAATGTGCTCACAAACAAATGCAGCATTGGTGGCATAAATCTCTCATGCATATCTAAAAAAAGTATTGTTAACACCCAACAATAGGAATAAAATATGTAGAGCCCCTGACATCTCAGGATGAGCTATTCAGTGCAGCACATGACGAACAGAAGAAACTCCTTATGAAAAAAAGTGGACAGATTTCGGAGTGAAGATGGATAAATCAGTGGGATGGCCAGGATCCACATTCAGTATGAAAACAATTCAAACACACAATTTCAGGACACCTCACAGAATTTTAACCTTTTGGAACAGGACCAGAGGGAGGCAAGTGTGCACGCAAATTTGTGTAACGGCTCATCAGATTGATTGTCTCACATTTATAGTCAGGCCAAATTGACATAGAGTCATAAAATGGTTTGGGTTGGAAAGAACCTTTAAAGATCATCTAGTTCCAAAACCCTACCATGGGCAGGGACAACTTCCACTAGACCAGGTTGCTCAAAGGCCTGTCCAGCCTGGACTTGAACACTGCCATGAGTGACATGTTCAGACTGCTTCTGATTTCAGAACTCTCTAGGTAAAAAATCACTGTGTGCTGCAGACACATTGTGGCATTTTAACATTTGAGCCCAGATCTCCTTGATTCCCTGTCCAACATTGCAAAATGTTTTTTCTGTACATTCATTTTTCTCTCTGTCAGTTAAATTAGCAGGGAGTCTCACTGACTATACT
>JAOEHX010023671.1:0-17443 GCA_025448015.1 Bolborhynchus lineola | reverse complement strand
GGGAGGGAGCAGAGACAGGGCATCTGATCCAAACTGACCAAAGAGGTATTCCATAGCATAGCACATCATGCCCAGAAGGTAAAAACTGGGGACAGGAACCCGGAGGAGAGTAGTTCACAGCTCGGTCGCTGGGTGGTGAGCATTT
This sequence comes from Bolborhynchus lineola, assembly GCA_025448015.1. NCBI lineage: Eukaryota > Metazoa > Chordata > Aves > Psittaciformes > Psittacidae > Bolborhynchus > Bolborhynchus lineola. The sequence goes on along the minus strand of JAOEHX010023671.1, from coordinate 17,298 downwards.
GTATCCTCTTCCCTTGTATTTTTCCCTGGCGATTATTGTTATTGGTGGTAACAATAGTGATTTGTGTTATACCTTAGTTACTGGATTGTTCTTATCTCAGCCCTTGGGAGTCACATTCTTTTGATTCTTCTCCCCATGTGTCTTCCCCCCCCTCCCCTTTGGAGTGGGATGGGGAAGAAGGAGGGGGAAGTGAGTGAACAAACTGCTTGTTTTACAGCTTAAAGCACGACAGTTCTTTTAGGAGGGGGAAGTGAGTGAACAAAGTGCGTGGCTGATTTACAGCTTAAACCACGACAGTTCTGCAAACTAAGTAGCCTTTGTTGTGTCACAACTAGTTAACTGAAATTAATGACAAAATATCTGATCTATCCTGTACCTTTTATATTCACTGCAGCAAAGGTTTTATTACATTCCTTTCACACATAAGGATTGTGGGTTTTTTACCTTGTATTGTCAAATATCAGTGATGTTTAAGCATTCTTGACATTTGAGAAGCTCCCCTGAATGACTGTTGACAAAAAACTTTGCAATGCACATTAAAAGAATCCTCAGGGGAACTATCAGAATACAGTAAATCCTACGTGAAGTAGTCTACCCAAAATGTTTTGTATATTTGCAGCTTTAGACATTTACATTATCCAGCGAACTATGACAATTGCCATTCAATTTAGCACCCTGTTTCCTCCTAATATTCTGTACAAAAATTCTTCTTATTTATTTTTATTCTTTTGTCACTTATGAAGGCTTTTAAAGTGCCACTATCTACATGTTTGAGTACAGACTGAAGTGTTGTGGACAAATGACATTTTACAGACTTCAGAACCTCTGAGCTTTTCTAAGTATGTGCCTTGTTAAACTGACAGATGCCATCAGACTGATTTATTGCCTTGTCCAAATTTCTATTCATGGGTATTGAAATAGCAAGAAGACCCTTGGCACCACTTTTATCTTTACAGGCTATATATCTTTATGGAACAACTATGCTTCACTTCATGGTAGTTGACACTTAAGAGTCCATCCCTTATTTACATCTGAAAACTTGGCAAAGACTTCTCTATAGACAGACAAATTTGTCAGAAATTAATTCTTTAATTTTAAGATTTAATTCTAAGCTTTAGAGAAATAAGTGTGGTTAGACCTTTCTCATTACAGAAAAAACATTAAAAACATCCTGGCATACAGTAGGATTTTGATAGATTTTATCCCAAGTGTATTTGTTTTGTGTGAGGCGAGGGGCAGAACCATAATTCCCCCTAACACTGACCGACCAATTTTGCAAGGACAGTTAGTTAGAAATTCTTTCTGCAGCAAGAGGGTCAACATGTCAAATGACAACATTCAGCCCTAATGTTATAGGTGCTGAGAGGAGCATGATCGTTTGTTGCCATGGTGTAGTAAAAATGTATTGAATGATAGGATATTTTTCAACTGTTCTCAAGGCAGAGAAGTCTTATTTAACTTTGAGTATTTCTTTGTCTCTGCTGTATTCCACCAATTTGCAAGAGCAAAATTGTGTGTGTGAAAGGTGCAGAGAAAAGAGCAAGGATAATGCTCTAACTGAAGCCACAAGGAATATATTCGTTAGTTCAGTAAAAGGTGAAATTTACAGAATGAACGCCAACTTCAAGAAGAGCCTTTTTGTGACATTAAGCTGTGCCCTAAAGTCTTCCTTACATAGCAAAGCTGTGAATTAAATGCTGACGTTGTACTGTTGGCTGCTGAAAGACATTTGGTGTTATTGATAAACCACCCACACTGCAGAATTTTGTATGTGATAGAAAGAGACCCTTAGATGCTTATTTGCTTCTGATGAAAGGCAATGAAGAGCCAAGTGAGCTATTATACCCATTACTTCTTTTTTTAGTGTGCTATTCAGCCTTCATATTTTTGAAAGCTCTGTTACAGAGAAACGATTGAATAAAAATTGATTGAATAAAACGCCTTGGCTGTACCTTCACTGGACCTATGGATGGTGTACAAAACTTTAATACTTAGATATCCAACTTGCTGGCTTACAAAATATGAAAGATATGAGCTGCTTTTGAACTGTTTTACTTTTTAGTATTTATTACTGTCTATGATGGATTTTTAAATCTCTTATGAAAAGATAAAACTAATATTCAGTAGTTGCTTTTCTACTCTACTTTACTGCTTGATTTCTTATATTGCTTCAAGGACAATCTGTGCCTATTAAAAATTCATGCCTAAATACAAATAACCTAGTTTAATTTCTTCATGTGATGACTGAAAAATCCCTGAACCCTTAATGTGGCCAGTTCAGAACATTCATGTTTCAGCATAACACAAACCAAACAGTCTGCTGGTTTCATGGAGGTTCTGGTAGAGGGTGGAGGGGCCTTAAGACTGGAAAATTGGCTGGCACTTAGCTACTCTTAGCTGAATAATTTTGATAATAACTGGGTAAGAAAAGCTTATACTTGTTTCTCTAGTGAAAATATTAGTGTTTCTACATGATAATAAAATATCCTTAGTGCTAAATCAATCAATTAGGTAACTGCGAATCAGACAGCTACCTGTGATTGGTTACAAGCATAATTGCAAAATTTATTTTATGAGTTGATGTCTGTTTGAGCAATTCTGTGGGAACTGTACTTTCGGCAGCTGCTTGTTTTCAGCAGTATTAGCTTTGTGGCAGGTATGTGTTTCCAAAGGTATGGTTCCTAACCTCAGAGTCAACAATTTAAGGGCAGAAGGAAAACATCAGGTTTTTGTACAGGCCAGCAGGATTAATAAACAGTATGGCAAAAGCCTGTGTTCAAGAATGACTTAAATGGGGACAAACAGAGCCTTGTGTTTGAACTTGCACAGTCACATTACTGTTTCACAAGTCATAAACTGAATCAGGCAATCGTGGAAATATCACAAAAGTGAAGTGGAGAATAGAAAGGAAGAGTATTGCTGGAGTTGATCTTTAATAGATATTTAAATATCAAAGGTGATGAGAGAGAGATTTATTCAGTATGATCATGGAAGGGACCTCATAGGAGGAATTTGGAAAAAGGAGCAGTGTCATGCACAGCAAAAGCAAAGACATTCACCAGTTGCATGATAGAAAAGTGGTCTATGAAATTGCTAAACATGCATGTGTATTCAGGGGTGAGCCTCAGGAGATACTGTAGCATTAAAAAACAGAGGTTATTGTGAGTGATACACATGAAAGCAAGATCTGGTTGTGGAAATGAACATAGAAGGGTTATTTATTTGAAATAGAGAAACAATTTATTTTGATTAAGAACTGAGTTTAGTTTCCAACACATATACCTCAGTTTTGAAGATCTTCTTGATCATTTCTACAGGATTGTTTTTTTCAGGTAATGTAGAGCTAAATTTTTACCTTACGCCCACCTTTCAGAGTAATGCCTGAAAGACAATGAAATGACTCATTAACACCATGGTAATCAAGCAGAATTTGATTCAGAAAGAATAAACTGCCTATCAGAGGTGCAGTCAAACAAAGCAGCTAAAAATAATTTCAGAATCCATGCCATGTAGTAGTAACTTAAAGGGTGCTTTGGATTGTTGTCCTTCTTATCAGTCAATATATGTAATTGAAAATTATATGTATATATCCCTATATGTAATCTGGGACTAAGTCAAAATATGTCCTTGAAGAAGAACAGAAAGTTCTTACTCCAAGGCTGAGTAAATTCTTTATTTAGTTTTCTAAAACCTGAATGATTGCATTCTTATACAGTAATGAGAAATGTAGGTGCAACATTTAGTCATTTGAAACCTATACCATTTCTTTTTCTTTACGGCACACTGCAGTCTTGACCCAGGCCTTAAACAGTTAGATATTGTCAAAGCTCAAAAATAATGACTCACTATTCATTTAGCACTCAATTTACTGGCTCAGGCTTAGATATGTTAGATTAAACCGCAAATTAAAAAATCTGTCTCTATTTAATATTAAAATCATTTTACAACTAAGGCTACGTGAAACTTCACAGACACTTTTTGTTTGGTTGGTTTTTAACCTGAGGTTTACTGGTAACTATATCTTTTAAACTGTGCAGCTTCTTATGCACCAGAAATTATTTTTGAATCTGTGAATTTGCAGATAAGAGTAGTTGGATAAAAGTGGTCTGGATCATCATACAGATGCTTCTGTTTTGGAACTTTGGGTCCTTTAAAGGTACACAAAACCACTTTCCATATAGAGTTAATAATGATAGCAAGTTGGAACAAATTTGCTATGGCTTATCATCCACTATTGCAATTAAAGATATTTTATTGTAATGGCTTTCCTTGTTGCATTAATTGCTTAAGAATAAGTGGTTTTTATATGGTAACTGTCTGTGTGTTCTTGACCATTAAGTTTTATATTGTTGTTCTCAAAAATTAACTTCTAAGAGAAAAGCATGTGTCAAATTACTCTGTGTATCATAAGAGAATCATTATCCTCACTCATTCTTTTATCACTTGTCTAAATTTACATGCACAAATACACTTCCTTTAGAATTTATTATAGTGTACGAGGCAATTAACTGAAAATTAAACCTGGACTCCCATTCAGGTTTTAAAATCCCAATTCAATGCATCATTTAAGCACATACTTAAACATATCCCTCTTCCGGAAATCTAAGTCACTAAAGCACAAGCTTAAATTCCCTTTTGGAAATGAATGGACAGCTGGAATGCAGCCTAAGGATTGAAGCCAAACCAAGCAGAAGTCAATGGAACAAATGCTGTTGATTTCAATTGGCATTGTGTTAGGTCCCAAATGCATCTGACTTATTTGGTTAAATAAGCCCTATTTCTGATGACAGGCAGCTTCTTGGAATCACAAATTTTGTGAGAACTGAGTGCATTTAACTAGTCAAAAGAATATGGCTGGAGTAGTATGTTGTAATGTCATTTATACAAGGAGATGTAGGGTTGCTTTTTTTGTTATTCAAATTCTGTGGTTAACGCATTGATCCATAATCCTTGGGCCCATGGTATAGCTGAAGTTACATGGTTAAGTTTGCTAAACCTAATGTGTACAGGCTTACATGTGCAGTAAATTTTTTTTTAAAGTTTTAATTTGTGAAATGAGCAAATATTGTGTAAATATTTTCTGGTGTTTCTTTGTCTGATTAAACTCCACACTCAGCAAACTTACAGAAGAGAAATTTCTAGGAAGTTACTTACCAGCTACAAATCATTTTCCACTTACGCAGCCCCAGAACTCAAAAAGTTTTGTGGCAGAAGGAGCACTGGGGAGAGGAGTTATTTATGCCTCCTTCTGCCCTTACCCTTCTCTCGCCATTGGTAGTGTTTCCAATCTGGCCTTGGAAACAGGACACTGGACTAGATGGACATTTGGTAGCATGTACAATAGCTGTTCTTATGTTCCTAAGTCGCATCAAGAATTAATATGCTTGCTGTTTTTTCTGTTCAATTGTTATAATGTTTTTTAATCCTAGGATATAACAGCACCATCTTCTCAATAATTAAAATAAAAGCTGTCAGAAGACCTTATAATATTTTCCTTTGAGACAAGTAAAGACTTAGATAAAACAAGAAGCTCTTTGACAACTTAATAAAGAGCAGATGGGTTTCTGCAAATCAGGATTTGAAACAGAGCAGCAACAACTGATGGTTTAGACTAAATTAAAATTCTCTTTTACAGTATAAGAGGTTAAGATAAGCAATGTCAAGGATCATTGTGACCCTTTACCTCCAGTAGCAATAGCTGGCAATGAAATAGATTATTTTACAAGACTTTCTGTTTTATTTTAACTGTTCTTTGAATGGATTCTGAGCTGGAGAGATTTGATTTCTCAAATGCAATGCTCTCTTTAAAATTACCACAGGTTGTATGTCTTATAGGAAAGACTTCAAAAGCCCATATGAAAATGGTTTCCTAGTGCAATTGTGCCTTTCCCAGAAATCCAGACACTGATGATGTGCTATTTCTGGCAGATTTTTATCAGTGAAAAATCAAAGCACTTAGACCTACACTGGTGCTGTTAATTTCAACTTTAGTGCTTTACTCTTGAATGGAGATGGTATTTCATATTTCTTTTGATATGTTAAAACATAAAATATTTAATTAAAATTATTTTTATATTCCTAAATTGTCTTTTTAATTTCTGTTCACAAGTTCAGAACTTTTCTTCAGCTTGGTGTGATAATAACTTCAAAATGTCAGAATTTTTAAGAGAAGGAATGTTATTTCACCCTCTGTCTTAATGGTCTTTTTTTCTTAACAGATTACTTATTAAAAAAACCCATTACATGTAAAGAGAAAATTCTATGCAGTATTACTGTAGTTGGCAGCACTGTGAGAAATATTATTCTATCAGAAAGGTTATATCATTAACAACTTAAGCTCCTTTGACTGACATATGCCCATGCATTAAGGCCAAAAGGAAGATCTTGTTCCTCTCGTAGCTGCTTAAAAAGCCAAATGATTAATCCAGGAATTCCTACTTTAACTCAAATGTTTCAGACAGGGATGTCTGTAGGCATTTGTCAAGAGAGCTTAAAAATAATGAAAATGAGATGCTAAAGCAGTTAAAATTCATATTGTACATCAATATACTTTTTTCTTTGGAATTTAGTAGAAGTTTTGGTCAGAAGACTTGTGGAAATTAAGATAACTTTCTAGATTGTTTTTCCTTAAAAATACACCTTCTGAAAATAGAAATGTCTGCTTTGGGGGATTGAATCATTCTAGTTTAAAATTTAATTTAACCTTTTCGTGATTTCTTTTTTCCTTTGAAGAAAAGTCTGTGAAAAGGCACAAAATGAATGTTATACATTGGTAATTCTGTAATTACTAGATGTTTTATAAAGCTGTATTCTTAAAGATAGAAGCCTAACAGATCTCTTTGACAAGTTACTACAGACATAGGCAGACAAAATCTGGAGTAAATCAGACAATATATTGAAATTATGATTTATGTAATTTTCTTGCACACACCTCCTTTGAAAAAGTCCTCAGTTCTTCATAATTTATCTGTTGGCTAGTGAACATATCTATCATGCTTATTTTATTTTGAACACATGAGCTGTTAAAAAAGCTTCTGTTTGAATTTGAGAGCTATCTACAAATCATGCTCTCAAATACATGAATTAATTTTACCTATCCTTAGCCAAGCAAATTTTAATATGTAGTACTTGTCCAGGCTGTCTCTCAATAGTTATTGGTGGGACATAGGAAATTCCAGAGGGTAGATTTTTAAGATACTCTCTGAGCTCATGAGGATTGCAAAAACAGTCATTGTTAGCATCATACTTATATATGTAGTCATACATATTAATAATTCAGTATATCAACAGTTCTTTAATTTAATGTCAGAATTGAAAATTTCTCATTTACTTTAGTCTTATTAGTGTGGGTAGCAATTACAGAGAAGCTAAAATGGCTGTGACTTCAATCAGAGCACTGCAAATCCATAAACTGTTTGGATTATAAAGGCGTGCATCAATGTAAGACAATTTTGTTACAATTCATTCAGGAAGAAATCACCTTATAAGCACGATTGCTCTCTTTAACTCCAGATTCAGCCTTTGGCATTACAAAAACGATTTTGAGGAATGTTTATTAATCATGATAGTTTTTATCTTTTAACATGGAAAGAAGAAATATAGTGTCTTGAATGCATTCTTGCTGTAAATTGCTGAAACATATCCTCAGGATTTTATTGAATTTTTCAAAGTTTTATACATTTTTCTGGATTAAAAACCCCTATTTCTACCACATCTCATTTCCATAATGCCTATAAACTACCAATTTTCAGTACAGAAAAAAACAAAGCAGAAGTGTTTCAAAATCTGATTTACATAACACATGCAGACGTAATAGTTCTACCCATTTAGACTGCTTTAGCAAAATACTTACTGTGAAGTATCAACATCTGAAATCAACAATTCGCAACACTAAAAGAGAGTCTGTGGATTTGTAATATCCATTATCACTATTTAGATTCTTCTTTTCTGCCAATGCTCATGCTTAGATTAGAACAATATTTTTTGCTTAGGGTGTTCATGAAAAGAAAATGACATTTTAAATAAAAACAGACCAATGAGCTATGAGATAATTATTCTTCAAGTTTAACTGAAATTGAAAATAATATTTTTATTTCATTATATTACATTGTAAACCATTATCGCCATCAGTTTATATTAGAAATGGACCTAAAGAAAAAGTTCCTCTCCTTCCAACTCTGTGAGATTCTGGTCCAAAAGGTAAGAAAGGCTGAACAAGAATCAGCAGCATAAGGACCTGATAGGCATCTCTTCAAGAAGTGAGCTTGCACAGAAATAAAAAAAAAAAAAAAAAAAAAAGAAAACAGAGAATTATCCACTGTAGGAAACTTACCTACCTAATTGTTTTCATATTGCTGTCTATCCATTCCACATATCATAAATATAAGTATGGGAAAAAGTTTCAGCTTTTTCTATCTGTTTCAGGAAAAGAAGAAATACTTTCTTATTTTTATTTTTCCATTTAAAATTCAAAAGAAACAAAGTGGAACTGTAAATGGTCCTCTGGGTCCAGCACTGTTTAACTTATTCATCAATGAGTTGGATGAAGGGATAGGGTGCAAGTTTGCTGATGGCAGAAAACTAGGAGGTGTGGCTGATACCCCAGAGTGACGTGTTGGCATTCAGAATGATCTAGACAGGCTGGAGAGATGGGCAGAGAGGAACCATTCGAAATTCAACAAAGACAAGTGGAAGGTCCTGCACCTGGGTGGGCAATAACCCCATGAACTAATACATGCTGGGGGTTAACCTGCTGCATTTAAATGCAGTTCTGTAGGTTCACCATTTCTCACAAATCAATCTCTTCCTATGGGGCCTTAAGAAAGGAATGAGAAATGGGTTTTGGAATTTGGATCTTGTGGCCATAGGGTGCAAAGTAATTTGTCCTTCCATGGCTATTTTGCAACTGAAAACTTCAGCCATTCTAACATCATCTGTAGACCAGCAAAGGCTTGACAGTGGATCTAAAATGTCAGACTGAGCTTTCAGACATTTGTTGAGAACAAAACCAACATTCCAATGTATAAAAAAGCTGATTTGGGCTGCTGATTATAAAAGGCTGCCTTTGAAAATTGTATTGCTGTGGGAAAATGATACTCTTTTTTTTTTCAAAGAATTTGGACAGTGTCAGTAGTCAGAGTACCAGGATATCTTCTATTAATGAGTTGATACTTTAGGTGCTTGTCAGTCATCCAGCATTTGTCTGTCTTTATTTCTGCTTGAAGTGGTGTGAAAATTTTAGTACAGTCCCATTCTCTCTGTTAAGAAGATAATACGCTTTGGAGCCTATACCATCAAGGTATCGGGGCTTATGACACCATGATAGTAGATAAGTAAACAAATTGTTATTTGGTGACTACTGGACTTCTTCAGTCTGCCTGATGCACTAAAGATATTCTTGATAACCTGATTAAAATATGCTGACAGAGCTTCCATTTCAAATATGTGATTATACAAAAAGAGGGAATATTCTGCATTATTATTGATCCTGGAAAAGATTTTTGCTCTTGTACTGATGCTTGAATCAACAGTCTCCTCCTCCTACTTCATAGCTTATAACAGAAACAAACACTGTGATTTAAAAATCATTTATCCTGTAATCAGTCACATACTTTTGCCTTGAGGCCTTTCTTTGAGAAGACTTCAACTCAATAAGTTTCTTGCAATACTCCCTAAGACCTTGGATTCATTACAGCAAATAAGAGGAGCTCTGAATGAAATTGCAGCCTCAGAATTGTAGATATGTAATTAGCTGAGAGATACTGGCTTTGCAATATCATCATTTCATGTCTTTCAGAGTCCCTATTTATCATCTTACTATTGTCAGCACTAATTTAGAATGATCACAAGTATATAATTTTCACATATCTTCATGTTGCAGGAATTCTGTGGGGAAAACACAGTGTACACATAATTCCTAGTTATTATAAATTAAATTATGGTGTTTGTTGAGAGACATTAGTTGTTCACCTTAAGTGTGAAGTAGAATGACTCACTTAGTTTTATAATATTGTGTGGTTAAGCATGATGTTTGCTTAGCTTTACTTGCATAAGCAGCTAGATTTGTTGAAGCCTTAGGCTATCAGTGTGGACATTCACCTAGATATGCTTTCAGATGGAATAGAGTTGATTTTCGTAGTGGTTTTCCTAGTAGCCTGTACAGTGCTGTGTTTTGTCTTCAGTTTGGGGATGCTGATAACACACCAATGTTTTACTTGTTACTAAATGATGTTTTTCCTAGATCTAGGACTCTTTTAATGTCCTGTTCTCTGCCAATGAGCAGGTGCACAAGATGCACAAACCAGAATAATAGAAGGCTACAGCCATCAGCAGAAGCTGCAACTTGAGATGATAACAGTTAACGGCCTGCATGTGTGCAGATGGAGAAAGAATATAATGAAGTGTTAAAACACTCCAGACCAAAAATCATCACAGGACTAAAAATGTACATGAGGGGCCTTAAATCAAGAGGGTGTAAATGCCCAGGGATTTATTTGTTCAGAGTCCCTCTCTGGAGCACCCAGCTTGAGCTGCTTCTTTTGCTGTACCACTCAATTATTAAATTATTTTTCTTTTAATTGGATATCTGAGACTTTGCTTCAGGAAGCCTATGGTCTAGCTTGAAGGAGGAAGTGTGTGTGTGTGTGTGTGTGTGTGTGTGTGTGTGAGCAAGGAGTTGAAAGGGGCACTTGTCGGCTCACCAGAGCTCATAAGGACTTGGATCCTAGCAATCTTGGGTGGTGTGTGTGCTATTCTTTGAATGGTGTGTGAATGCTCAGGCAGTGGTTTCTAACAGTGTTTAAATAAATAAATGCAGAATCTATTAAAAAGTTTACAATGGAGTTGTTGGGCTTTTTTGTATTTGTGTATTTGTTAATCACTTATTAAAAATGTATAAACAGTAATTTTTTTTCACAGAGAATATGTCTGAGTTCAGAACTCATGAGGTAGAACCACTGCATCAACAATATCATTCCTTAATTCAAAATTTCACCAGGTTTTAAACATGGAAAGCTAAACACCACAAATCTCTATGGTCTCATTTTTTGGCAATCTATATAGGACATGATTTTTTTTTGTACCATTTATTTTATTTTGATTTGATATTTATTAAGCAATAGACTCTCGGGTTTAAATAAACCACTGCATACATTGGTTAGATGCAGGTTATTCAGTGTGTAAACTTAATAAAATCACCCACCATTCCAATTTCTTTTTCTTATCCTACGTAGTTTCAGACAAAATGAAACCTTGGATTTTGGACTATTTTATCTGCCAGAGCATTTTTCTTCATCAGAAAAGTGAAAAAGAATTAAATATTTGTAATTTGAGAACCGATTTTGACACTCCAGTTATATATAAAAAAAGTAATAATTAGCAATCCTATTAAATCAGTTAATTGGTAGTTTCATAAATAGGAGTTTTCTAGAAAATAGACTGGACTTAATCCCACTTTTCTGTCTTCATTGTGATGATTTAGCATCAGTATATGATGATTCTGAATTACATTTCAAAAATTTTGAAAGAGATAGATGAGTGGGTTGCATAATTGAGTTTTTTTTCTGCTAGATGTGGAATAGCTTAGTATAGTGGCAAATAAACAAAATTTGTAAGGGTTTGAGGCTTTATTATACTAGAGTAAATATACATAGACTGTGATGAAAAAATGCATTAGCTGAACTCCAACAACTTCATATAAAAATATATGAAAGAAAAATTTTCATCTGGAGAAAAGGATGAATTGGTAAACACTGAAAAGGGGAAGGTGTCTGTAGGATTGTATTTTGCACTTTAGATCTGAGAATTTCTAACTTGAGTATCTAATGTCGATCTCCTTAATAAAAGTGACCTGTATGGTAAGCTTAAGTCAACACACATGTAGTTACATGCTTTAGCAGGTGGTGATGTATTTCTATATCAATAGCACTTATACTATTGGTTGTTTACTGGAGTAATGCAAACAATACAGATCTCAGCTAAGAATAAAAACTAAAAAAGGTATTACTGCATGTGTTGTGTTAATGATCAAATATGACAAACAAGGCAGAGGGAAAGAATTTTTCATTTGATTACATGGTGATTTCCCATTGAGCAACCTTTCTTTCCACATGATTCCTTCTACTCCACTCTTGCAACTGGAAGATATTTTTTCATTGAAATGATGCTATTTAGAAAATGTCTTATTTTGGGAAAGGTTTTCTTAGAAGTAGAAAATCACATTGAATAAGGTCCAGTTTTTAAAAGCTGCTTTATGTTGCAATATAAATTCTGGAAAAAAAAAGAAGACAAGAATAAATTTCTAATGCATATGTGTTTTTACTTTATTTTTTTACTTTACATGATCTTGTGGTGGTTGTTGGATTAAAACAATTGGGGTTTTGTATTAAGTTTCTAAATTTTAAACTTTAATAAAGTCAGTGTATCAATTATAACAAAAACTTTTTTCTCATCTTTATGAAATATTTTTTATTTATTTGAGATGCTGAATACTAGCTACTGCCATTTGAGAGGAATTACGATATGTCTCATCAGAAGTTCTGTTGTGCCACAAAGTCACAGGGTTACCCCCTACCTGCTGTTTCTTTATCTTAGTCAATCTCCTCTTGAACAGTAAGTCGTTGGTGGTGGTGGCTTTGAATAAAGTAAGATGTTTTGCAAAGGAGACTTTAGGAAACTATGGACACTATTAGAAATTTTGCTCTCTGCTTTGGTCCCTATAGAGACTCAATTTGTGCTACCAATTCTGTTTTGTTTTTTTTTGAAGGAGAGATAGGACAGAGAGAAAGTGATTATGAAAGTAGAGAAACTGTTAAACACTTTTTTTTTCTCCCTTTTTTTTTTTCTCCATAATGAATCGGTGCAAACAGAGTATTTTTTCTAAAGATTTTTTATTTGGTTACTTTAAGGTGTTGTGATGTATTGATATGGAAAAGATTAGGGCACATACTGAGGCTTCCAGGGTATGTGTTTCTGCATTTGCATAAGGCTTGTGTTTTCAGTACTGTTCTCAACAGTAGAAGACAGATACACAATGAAAATTGTTATGGTTCTCCATCTAGCACTAAGATTTTGTTTGGCTTCATGAATTTTAGTCCTGTCAAAGGCTTTAAAATGTTCCGACAAAATATGTTGCCATCTGCTGTATGAAAAATTTTATCTTTATGTGTCGGGAACAAAACAGCCATAATATGACTTTTACTCAGATGTGTTCTGTTTCTTCTCTACTTTATATTCTATGTGTTGAGGTAGAAAACTATTACACAATTTAATTGATAATTTTCTGGTTTACGAATGTTTTCCTATATTGCAATAATTTCACTTTGGGGGTTTTTGTTTATTTTTTTTTTTTTTTTTTTGCATTTTAAGGAACACACTTTCACCAAAAGTACTGTATCTAAAATTTGAGATTTATCTTCAATTTCTTATGCAAGTACATAAGTAAATTTGTACATGTGTATCTGTATTTACACATCCTTTTTACTGGAGTCATTCCAATGTGCTGGTAATGCTCCGTGGGTCCTCCAGCATTGCAGATCATCTGAAAGTGTTGTAAATCGGGCTAATCAATATATGCTTGGTTTATGAAATTGATTTCTAGCCACAAGAAAAAAGGCCTTTCCACAAAAATCAATAAATATTTACCAAAAGGCTTTTGCTGTGAAAAGTTTGTGCTGAGCTTATGGCATAGATGAAACCCTCTTGATCACAGATTCATTTTTAACTTTGTTCTTAGGCAAATGCAGCGGGATTCATCTCCTGTGAGTCTCAAGCTGAGATAATTTTGTTGAGAGTGCAGTGTTTCTGAATAAATAGCTAGAGCGGAAACAACATGAGGATTCAAGATTTGTAAGCTGTCAGATGCATGAGGTCATTGAGAATTGCATTTATTTTGTCGACTACATGAAGCATAATTCATATTTGTTCAAATCCTTGCTGCTTCCTATTTTTACTCTCAAGGTTTTTGCTAGGTTTCTCCATTACAGTGCAGTAGAAAGATGACCCCTTGACTGCGAAACACAGGAGGGCCTTAACCACTGTAGTGTCCACCTTCAGCATAATGTTTGGCAGAGCTGGCCTGCAAAAGTTGTTGATGAGGACACCCCTGGAATTCTGCTCTCAGATGAGGCAGAAGGTGTCAGCCTCTGCTGAGTAGGTAGCACTGAGATAGGATGAATTCCTGTTGCTCAGCAGAGTCCTGTTTTGTGGAACAACACACCTTTCCAGCAAAAAAGCTGCTGTTGCCGAATATCGCTGAACAGCACAGACTTGGAAAGGAAAGGGCAGATGGTGGGGCTCTACAGAAAAAGAGCTGTGGGATTCTTACAATGAAGAAAAACCGTAAAAGCTCCTGAAGGGGAAAGAAAGGGATAGCCCATAATGGTTTTTTACTGGAAGAGGTGGGATTCAGGCTGGATGTAAGATATTAATGATCGCAGAATTATTTCAGTGTGATTTTTCTATGAGCTTAGCAGACCGTGGAGGGCTGCAAAGGGCCTGGGTCACTGAGAGCTTTATAAAACTTTTTTTATTTTATTTTATTTTTTCTCTATGTAATAGTGAAAGAAACAGGTTCTAGCTCTCAAAATGTCAGGATTGATTTAAGTGTGTTAGCTGAATAGAAAAATTCACAGTAGTTGGAAATATTTTCTTTATGAAAGTGCTGTGTAAAATAGTTTTCACTGAACAGTATTTTTCTAAAGTAAATAGGAATTTGTTCTGGAATAATTTTGGGAGACTTCATGTAAAAAAAAAGATATATGCTCCTTTTATTCCAAAGGATTGTGTGCATGCTTCTTTTAATTATATTTAGGGAAGGTAATTCTAAAGAATATCTGCACAATGCAAATATTCTTTTGTTGTTTGACATTTTCTTACAAGAATAACTGAAGTATGAAGCTACCGTCTATAAGTTATACCTATGCAAACAAATCACAGTGTTATTAAGAGTGTTCTTGTCACTGAACCAGGACTGAAGTTAATATTTATAGGTCAGTTTCAAGGGAAGGAAAGGCTTATATTTTACTGACCTTCAAGAAACATATTTTGTCTAAAGCCAAAGTAGAGTGAAAACTCAAGTGCTGACAAAACATGCACAATTCAATTTGTCTGTGGAGTAGAATTTATGTTTTTGTTTTTTTTTTTTAAGACTGAACATGTTTGGACTCTGAAAATATATATTTATAGTTTTGAAAATATTCAAGATACTTAACATAAAATAGGAAGCCTTCTTGGAAACAGCTCTTCCTAATACCATGAAAAACATTCACTTACTTTGTTTTCTGAACTTTTGCCATCTGTGGCAGTGATTCTGCACATTATTGCTTCCATTATCATTTTGAAGCATGAATAAATATCACTTTTTGCCTTTAGATCAAGTACAAGTTATGCACTTAAGATCGAGCATGTGTTCTTGTTCATGCTTTGCAATTTGTCACTTATACATCTGATTATCCCACTGCTAGAAAGGTTATTGTTGCCATCTATATTATGTTTAAGAATTAGACTTTCACAGATTCATTTCTTTAATTTTTTTAAATGATATTTTATCTTCCAGTCATGTACAAATAAGTCATGAATTATCTTTTTCTAGCATAAAGTCACTACAACTGATTGCTTTCTTCTTGTTTTGTTATTTATTTATTTAATTATTAAACAGCAGTAGCCTTCATCTGCTTCTACAGCTACTTTTCTGATTTCTTGACACAGCATAGTGAAACGTCTATTGTTTTATGCTTTGAAGAGAAGTACTGGTTTGTTGAAATAGATTATTTACCAAGCATAGAATTTTCCTGCTTGGGAAATGCTCTGACCGAAAGCTTATGAAAATGTCATGAGCTTCAGGTCTGTACATTATGTCACCCAACCAGATCCATGATTTGATTGGGACTGACATTACAGATGCATTTAATTACTTATTTGTTCATCCTTTCCATAATCTTGGCTATTCATCTTGCACATCTTTTCTGTTCCTTGACCGACTCAGTTAGTCCTGGACAGGGTGTGCGGCTGAGTGACAGCCATGGTGTGAGAGAGGCCTAGGCTCTGCAGCCAAGGGATGTTTTCCACAGATGCCTGTGCTTCAAAAATCCAATCTAGCCCCCTCCCACAAAGTGAGGTGGTATATCCCTTCCATGTCTCATCAGCTGGAATATCTGCACTGTTTTTGTGGACGGTGCTAGAGACTGAGGAGGTCAGAAGCTAAGGGCTGAATTTTATTTTTTCTTGCTTGTATGACTGTTTTCTGAACATAATGAGCACAGCTGCACAGCATACTCAGAGGTATGTAATATGTGTAGTAACTGACTTTGTTTGGCCAGCATGTTTTGCTGTTCTTGGTGAAATGTTTTTCCATATTTTTAATGATTGCTGTGTCTTTGGTATCTCAAAGACCTGTGATAATGCCTTTTCAAAAATGTAGGGCTTTTTAATCACTGCCCTTACGGTAGTTTTCCAGTCAGTTCGTGAATAAAGAAATCATAATATTGTCAACTGTTCAGGCAATGGAAAGGAAGAGAGATGCTTGAAACAACAACAAACCAGAGATGCTCAGCAGAAATAAGTGACCCAACGCTACCCCTAAAATTGCCAGAGCACTGCTTTCAAGTGCTAGCTGACTTCATGCACCATTGAACATGGGCTTCTTTAATGCTTTTGCAAAAAGACCTTCTCCCTTCTACACTGTAGATATTTTAGTTAAATGACATTTAATTATTTTTACAAATTTTTCTACTTCATTCATGCATTTCACTTTTACTAATCTTGTGTAATTTTACCGTTCTTGTGATACCTGTTATTATCCAGCTTAAAAATATTTATGACCAGAAGCATCCCTTTTGCATTTCTCCCTGGCTTGCCCTTGTACATTTCTCCACTTAAAGTCCACTTTAAAACATATTTTCTTGTATTCTGCCCCATCAGACTTATGTAGCCTGTATTATTTGGAATTCTATATAATCATTTGTACCTGGTTGATGTAAATGATAAATACTTGGAAAAAAAAAAAAACCCTCAGTTTTTCAGGGTTCTAGACATATATAACATAATACATCTAGAAATGAGATAACATATTCCATGGAAACACCCTGAGTCATAGAATCATAGAATAGTTAGGGTTCGAAAGGACCTTAAGATCATCTAGTTCCAAACTCCCTGCCATGGACAAGGACACCTCCCAATAAACCATATCACCCAAGGCTATGTCCAACCCAGCCTTGAATACCGTCAGCAATGGAGCATTCACAACTTCCCTGGGCAACCCATTCCAGTGCCTCACCACCCTTAGAGTAAAGAATTTCTTCC
>JAOEHX010023670.1:0-16220 GCA_025448015.1 Bolborhynchus lineola | reverse complement strand
CGTCTCTATATTCCCACTCTCACCTATACATTAATAATAGCAATGACTGTACTGAGTTTAAATGAAGGACATGCATAGATTTCTTGTGCATTTACAAGTTGCCACCTTTTGGTTTTTTTTAACAGTTTCATCAAAGTGTGAACAGAATTTGACTGTCTGTAAAGAATTAAGTAATTAACACAGAGGGTTTTAACAAAAACCAAATATAGTCTTGTCATAAATGTTAACTGAGTGAAGAAAATTATATTTGTTTCTATCTAAATTCACTTTTTTAAAGAGTTTCTTATAACCAGGTGGTGAGATATCACCTAGAGCAACGAAGTTTCATACAATTGTAGAATGGTTTGACTTGGCAAGACCATTTATGTGCTTTAACTATTCCTGTGTTTTGGAATGGCATTTGTGGATTATTAGCAGTGTTAGACTGTAGCAGATCTATAGTTACACTCATGCTGCACTTCCACAAACACTTTAAGCCAGTATAAGCCAAGAGATGCTGCCCTGCCCTGCACAAATGTTCATGCAGCTGCAGACCTCATTGTTGGGGAACTGATTTGGGTTGAAACTAGCCCAGTGAATAAACCAAACCAAGACAAACAGAAAATTAGCTGTAAACTAGTTTCTGAACTCATTCATTCCTATTCTCTTATGCTGGCTTGAAGGCTTTCACCTTCTTGGTGTTAAGACCGCAAGTCTTAGTGCGAGGTGTCCCTGCCCATGGCAGGGGGTTGGAACTAGATGGTCCTTTCCAACCCTAACTATTCTATGATTCTATGACTTGGAAAGGACTTTAAAGATCATCTAGTTCCATCCCTCCTGCCATGAGCAGGGACGCCTTCCACTAGACCAGGCTGCTCAAAGCCTAATCCAACCTGGCCTTTCATACTGTTATTGCTAAGCATTATTTTCAATAGGAGTTTTCTTCTGGGCAACTCGGAAAGCTCCCATCCAAAAATTTGAATCTAATAAGGCAGATTTCAAATGCAACTCATAGCACAAAGCCCCATCTTCCCTGAAGCAGCTGCTTTGACTGCACCAACCTCACCCAGCAAAGCCTCCTCAAGGGCTGCTGCAGTTGGGACAGGCTGGCTGCAGCCTCCTGCTCATCATGACCGATGCTGCACTGACTGATGCTGTTGCCGCTGGGCTGTGCATCACGGTATCAGGGACAGACAAAACAGCTGCACACTTCAAAACGGGACTGGTATCCAGTGATGGAGGAGTGAGGCAAAAGCCAGTGTGTAACATCTTATAGCAGCACAGCTCATTTAACCACAGCCATGGAGGAGAAAGCTTGGGTTTACACCTCAGATTAAAATGACTGACCTAGTTTTGAATATCCTACCAAAATGTCTGCTGTTGCTAATTAGTCTCCAGTGTGGGAAAGATGATGTGTAGTTAATCATTTAGGAAGCTCAATAGGTTTGCCCCATATTCAGTATTACATTTGCTGAGGTCTCTATCTGCCTGAAAGTGTCTTGCAATATTTCCTGCAAACAGATTGGCACCTCTCAGTAGCACTGGGGCAAGTAATAAAACTAATCAAATTCATACCTCAATACCAATTTATGTTGGTATTGCTCCATTTATTTTAAAAGCCTCTCTTGACATATGCAGTTATAAAGGAATTCCAGACACCTGCTTTGCTATTTTTGGAATCTGTCTTCAATCCGGAAAGGTCAAAAAAGCAGTCTTGATCTTATTTAAACATTTGGGGGGGGAGGGGGGAGAAGGTTTACCCTTTCAAAATTATTTTTCAATAACTCATTTTAAGGCATTTTACTGAAGAAAGATCCTAAAGCAGATAGATTTGCTTTAACAGAAAATAACATCCTATTTTAAAATTCATACTACAAAGCACATGATTCAGTGGGAACTGGGGACCTGGCTGTGTCCCTGGCATGGTTTTAAAACACTGACATTGATACCACAGTGACTACCACAAGGACAAATTCACTAGAAGAAGCAGGGATGAACTGCAGTCATCCATTCCCCATTAACAGAGGCAAGAATGCTGCACCCATGGGATGGGAGAGCAGATGCAGCCCTTTCCCTGCTTCCATCCACACTGTAGCTGTGAGTTGGGGCAGGCCACCATGGTCATGCTCTGAGATCCTGATGGATGTGTTGCATAGGACTTCTCCCTGTTTTAGCCATCCTCACAGGAAAAAAAAAAAAAAACAAACCCACAAGTCTCAACTGTGTGGAAATGTGCTATGTAGATTATTTTAAGCAAAGGAGCCTTTGTAACAGTATCAGCCTGTGGGTTCATGTCAGGGATGGTTTGTCAAGGTAGCAGGGGAGCACAGTCACCCATGCTGATGTCCAACTTGTCCCTCTGCAGGCCCAGACAGACTGAAACACATCTCATGCTCTACTAAACTAGTGAAAAGGCCAGTGCTGAGTGATAAATACACCAGTCTGTTCAAGTCTCTTGCCAAATCAGGCTAATCTTTCATATAGATACAAATGGTTATCAAAAAACAGCATTCTGCTGTGTGTGTGAGGAGCTACTATGCAAAGAAAAGCTGGAGTGAGATAGAAGTGGGGCAGTTACCTCTTCTGGGGATTATCACTAGCATCAGCAGGGAAAACAGTGAACAACAGGTAGAAATGCACAGCAGGAGCAAAACAGGAGTGCAGACAGATGTAAGCTCCATTAGCTGATTAAAGGTGGAGATGCTGGCCTGCTGGGAAATTGTTGTCCACTTTATATCTTGATATTGGAAAGAAATTAGCTAAAAGGGCCAAGGCAGTTTTAGCACTTGCGCTACTTAATTATGCCTTTTTAAATTGTCTTTGAAGCCGTGGAGCAAAGGATGAATGAAATGCACTCTGAAGATCCTTATTAGTCATTCTCTTCTCTAGTGGCAATAATTACATCGTCCTACATTGGAAGGAGTGTTTCTAGTGAATCCCCATACTCCTTGATAACATTTCCAGCAGGGCAGGCAGTGATAACAACATGGGCAATTAGAGCTCCAGCTGCAGGATACAAGAGCCATGGAGGTCAGCTATGAACATCCCTCCTGGGCAGCACATCCCAGACTGAGGTACAGTCCAGCTTGAGTGATTATACTTCGACTCCTTTGTGTGTGGACTCCAAGGGAATTTCCTTCCTTCCTGCTGGAATGGTAGATGAGACCTGTGCTAGATCTTAACCACTAGAAAACATCATTATTATCCTTCAGTTTATCCTCCTGTGTAGTGTGCTGTGTTATCTACAGTACAAGCTGCTAATACTGGATACCCTGACTCTTAAACCTTGAAAACTATCCACTAATGGCCTATGACAAAAAAAGACCCATGAAATGCAGTGGTGTCTCAGCAGCACTTTTGTGACGCTATGTTTCATCTGGCATTTGGCAATGCAAAACTGCACAGAAACTGCATCCAGCAAGCACCTGCAGAGGGAAGTTGTGAATGCTCCATCGCTGGCGGTGTTCAAAGCTGGGTTGGACAGAGTCTTGGGTAACATGGTTTAGTGTGAGGTGTCTCTGCCCATGGCAGGTGGGTTGGAACTAGATGACCTTCAGGTCCTTTCCAACCCTAACTATTCTATGATTCTATGTGGCAGCAGCAGCAGCAGCATCTCTGGTGAGGCAGCATGCAGGCAATGGCAGATCGCAATGGGACTTTCCCTGGCAGCACCTGACATAGGCATGAATAATGAAGGAACTCATTCATCATTTACAGAACTGCTGTTCCTGTGGATTTGTCAGTGTCAGAAACTCACACTGAAGCCTTTCTCTTTTGATCCCACTGAGCACTTGCTTTTTGTGCTTGGCAAGGTCATGCTGTCCCTAGAGTGGGGAAATTGCAGGGGAGGCAGCTTGGCCACCTTGGTATCCCTGCCTTAGGGATAGTCTGGCCATGAATCCAAAGGGAGGTGCATTCTTCAAATAACAGGAGGAAATGTGAAAGAAAGTAAAAAAAAAAAAAAAAAAAAAGAAAGAAAGAAAAGAAAATTCGTGTTTTAAAATATTACTCTTCTTCATCCATCACCTCTCAGTGCTCTGTCTCCTCAATGCACCCCTCTGCTGCCTGCTCAGCGCCTTGTCTCCCTTCCTCTCTCTGTTCCCCACTCTTCTTCTCCATCTCCTAGGACCCTCCAGCTCCGCCTCAGCCCTCCTTCCATACAGCTCCCAGTAAGGCCTCCTGTGCTCCCCGCAGCAGCCCTGCCTGCGCCCCCTGCAAGTTGTGCTTGTCCTGCTCGCCCTGCCTGCGCCCCCTGCAAGTTGTGCTTGTCCTGCTCGGAGCTGCCTTGCCTGTGCCGACAGCTCTGCCTGCACCGGCAGATCGCGGCCACAGGAGGGGAACGCTGCAGCACGCACCAGGCGATTTCCCCAGCTGTTCCCGACGGGAAGCAGCGGCGGGACCCTCAGCCCTTCCCCGCGGCACACCGGTAAGGGTCCGGTTAGCTTAGTCACGACTAAACGATTTGAATGGACGCAGGCATCCCGCCACTGTTATGCCGAGCATGAGAAGTGTGTGTAATCCCATCAGCGGTGTGTGTCACACATAGCATGAGGCTATTAGCGAGTTAAATGTCTCAGTTACCCAAACACGCAGCAAAGACAATCACGGCGTCTCGATCTTGCAGTGTTCATGATAACGCAGGAAGGACTGGGGAAAGGAAAATGTGCTGTGATTTCATGCTCCTGGAGCATTCATACAGCTAAGGCTCTTCTCTGTAATATCTAAAAAAATATTTCCTCTCTAATGTAAATAAAGATATTTGTCTTTTTTTGGCATTTTGAGATGCTTGGTTTCCATCTACATCTAGCTCAAGAACAGGCATAGAGTGTCTGCTCTGATTACTGTCTGGCTGTAGGCGCATATATTTCAGTAGTCTATAGACCGAGGTTCGGAGCCATGGCTTTAAGGCTAGTATTGGGCTGGATCAGAAGCTTGCTGAAGTCAATAGGACTCCCACTGGGGTTTTTAATCAGGCCTATCATTAATTCCCTAATGAAGTTGGCCATTTATCTTTATTAAATGGACTTGTCAATTAATTGATTTAATCTAGACTTCTCTTCCATGACAGATTTTCAGAGCCCCACACACTCCTGCCTCTGCAAGGATCCCTGCCTGCCCTCTGCCAAGCGTGCTCCGCTTCCTAAGGAGCTAATCAGCCGGCCTATCTCCTCTCAATCAATAAGCATTTATTCTAATTGAAACCAACATCGACTGGATACCGACCAGGAATGTGAAATGCTCTATAAATAATGTGCATGAGCCAAAGCCTGAATGCAGGCAGTGGTGGAACTGTCAATGGGAGCGCTAATGGCAAGGACATGCCACCCAGCACTCTGTCACTCTCCCAGTGTCCTATTTACAGCTCTCACCAGGGAGCTCCCTGTCTTGCTTTGATGATGAATTAATTTCCTCTGACGGATCATCCACCCAGTCCCCCATTGCAACACCTTGCAGAATACATTGCCTAACAAGAATTGCTCATTAACATATAAATCATGGTGTATTTCTTTTTTGCACCCCGGGCAAAACAATGGGCTCCTCCCTCATTTAGCTTTTCCCTGGAGAGAGAACTTCCATTGATTGCTAAATGGAAGGTGGAAAGAGTGAAATCATTTAATTGTATGACTCCTCCGACATGCTATTGCGTTGACTTTAAGTTAGCATACAACTTCCTCAGCATGTATACTGTCTTCATATTTTATTGCAGGATAAGGTATGATTCTTCTCTATCATAACCAGTTACAGTAGTACTTGTGCAAGTGTTAGTTTACCAACAATATCAGGCTCTTCTGAATACCTTACCTGCAATGGGGATAAAGCCTAAATTAACAGATAAAGATCAAGACAGGAAATCTGTCATATCTGTCCAATCTTTTGAAGATGGATCTGTTTTCTCTGTGCCACAGGGAATATGTCCAAGCTGCACAGATACAAGGCAGCTCCATGTCAGGAGCTGAGAAATCACCACTAGCACTGCTCTATTCTGAAGATAATAAACCCTTTTCAAAGTCAGCCTGGAAAACACCAACAAAAATACCTTCAGGAATTTATTGCTTTGTATCTAGTTCTGCTACAAACTCATTGAGTGATGGTAGGTGGCTGCCTCAGTTTTTCTACCTGTATAGACAAGTGAGGATCATCTGAAATAGTAAATTTTTAGTTCCTAGTATTTCACTCTACAGCGGTCAAAGAAAGTGCCCCAAACACCCCATTTCTTCTTGGATGGACTATGCAGCAAGTCTGATTGTTTCTGATTCTGGATTTCCACATAGGTGGAAATGAGTTGATAACAATGTGGCAGCTCTATCTACCAAATCTGACTTGAAAAAAAAAAGCTAGAGAGCATCACTTTGTCCATTGAATCATATGAGACTTATCTTGGTGAGAGATATACAGTGTGGTTCCACCCCAGGCCTTGACAACATGGCCAGGCAGTGGACCATGCCAGCACTGCCCTCAGCAGCAGAAGTTAGGAGCTGCTAAGAACTAGGAGCCTACGGAGCAGCCACCTTCGAGCATCCCCTTCCTCCTTTAGACCTGCACATGGCATGCAGGAGCTAGCATACCTATCATCAACATAGCTTCAGTACCTGAAGAAGTAATAAGCACTATCAGTTAGTTCACTTTGATGAACAGCAAGGAAATCTGTTGACCAAACAGACTCAGCCCATCCTGCATGCTCTTGACTTATGCTCCAGAGGCACAGCCCATGGAATCTGTCCTTCCCAGCACTCGCAGGAAAGCCTGTCCTGTGGCCTCTCACATTTCCCTATATGTCTGGTCAATGAATCAAACTTCCATATGGTCCATTGAGAGCATGACTGGAGAGCACATCAGACTGTCTTCGAGGAACAAGATGTGGTTGCTTCCCGCAATACTTCATCCTAGAAGATACAGCAGAAAATCTGCAAGTGTGTTTTCCTCTTCTGTGACACACTTCTACAGGAGTCTCTATGGTCTCAGAGAAGCCAGAGGGAGGAACATCATACACCTGAAATATTCACCAGGACCTGAGGCCAAGATGAGAAGCTTTTCTGAGGTCTGGCCAGCCCCAGGGTGGTTCTACAACAGCAGCTCCCACCACATCCATCCATCCGGCAATACGCTTCCCTCTGAGCTCAGGCAGCTCAGCCTTTTCCCAAAGCACTACCAGGGCTGCCTTGTTCCAGCCTCTCCTACCTCCTCCCAGCCACAGCACTTACTACGCAGCAGCTCTTCCGCCACAGGCTTCCTCCTACACCCTCCTACCTGTGCTCCTCAAGTTGAGGATAAATGAAGCTAAATCAGAACAGGCACCATCTACTTTTCTTCTCCCACCTTTTCCAGGTAACTTTGTAATTTCAAGCTAAAATCCACTGAGAACTTAAAGTTTGCCAGTTTCAACAGGAATAATAAGAATTGTTTCACTTTTGCAAATTTAACTTTTTTGCTGTCTTGCTTTCTGTCAACACTAGGCAGCAGCTTACGTTGCCTGCCTTTAAATCAAACATTAAATGCAACCTCCACATTTAAACATGCACAAGCCACCTAACCCTCCCTTCAGCCTTCTGTTTGCTATCCATTTGCTATGTTACAAGGGATTTAAATCAGGGATACATCTTTTTCTTGTTTTGTGTTTACATTAGTGAGATTGATATCAGTTTAATTAAAACAGCTTAAAAACAGTTCATAGCAGGCACTCTTTTCCTTATGTAGACAACAGCAGAGCATGGAGCCAGCATAGCTCCATCCAGCTCTGCTGAGGTAGGGCTGAGCCAGCGGCACAAGGAGGGGAGCCACAGGGACGCTGCTTGGGGTCATCGCCTCTGCCACAGGGAGAGCTTGGAAATTCCAGCAAGTCTCCCAGAAAGCTGTCCTAAGAGGTGTCCTTTGTTAGCATGAAGGAAACATGAAAACTGTTCATTGCTGCTGAAAGGAAGCCTGGTGCATTACTGCAAGGCAGGCTATAGAACAGGGCACATAAGGCAAGTTCTTCCTAAATCCTAAATCTCAGTGACTTTGTGCCATGTATGCCTTGCCAACACCCATTTCACTCATTAATAGAGCACTATTTTCAGTTTTAGAACTTTTTTGAGGTGCTTTTCGCTTACAGCCAGGTCTTAGCTGGCTCACCAGCATTAGTCCATAGCTGCCTTGGCAGCACCCGGTGATATGGCCTTCCTGTTTTGTTGTTGTTGTTTTAATTGTTCTTTTGTTTTTTGGAAAACAGTGGAAGAACATAAGGTTCTGCCCGTTTAAACTGCTGAATATTTCCTTGACAATTTTTAGCTGTGGGTTTGAGTCATGGCTATGGATTCTCTTCTACTGACTCAAATGAGGGGAAGAATTCATCTCTGGCAGAAGGCTAAGTGATCAAAATGATTTATATTTATGATGATAGATGCACAAATCATATGCAATCTGTCCCTTTAAATTTTACTGTGTGTCTCACAGACCCAAACTGTAAAAGGCTTGCAAGAAAATTAAACCCATTGTGAGTGACTTTGAGTGTGCCAGTTTTCTGGTGAGCCTCACATGCCTGCAGCCCTGGGACCAGCTTTCGGAAGAAGCCTCACAGTGACAAAGCTACTCACCAGCCTCCCGCAGCAGAGTCAAAAGGAAGCTTGTGATCATGGAAGAAACTGTATGCTTGTATCTTTCTAACAAGCACAAGGACTTCTGGACACAGCTCTTCCTCAGAAAAAAGCTCTTTACAACATGGAGCAGTTCAATAGCCAGTGCATGAAGCATCCAAAGGCACCTGAGATCTTCTCTGGGACCTCACCAAGGACAGCATGGGACAGCCCCTTCCCCAACAGCCATCCTCTCAGCCTGGCAGAGTCCCTGCACAGCTGAGGAAAGCTGAGGAAGAGTATGTCTGCCTCTGCAGCTGTTGTAAGACAGCACATTGTTGCTATCAGTAAGCAGGCCATGAGTCAATACAGAAAAGATGCATGAAACATCTTACAGCTGGGGTCATCCAAAATATTTTGTACTTCCATCATCCTGTCCTTCTTCACTGTGCTTTCAAAATAGAAGTGAATGAGTCTTAGGAGCCCCTTTGTGCAGTATTAGACCTAGTGATTTGAGGTTTTCTGAGCCTGAGAGCTTTACAATAGTCACCTGAATAGTGCAAGCTGTGCTTACACAACAGTTAGGCATCATTAACCATGTGTCTCATCTGGTGTGGTTTCCCAGCCCCTCTTGCACGCCTGGTTGCTGGCACTGATGCTTATCTGAGCATGGGGTAAGTCATCTTGGGAAACTAAACCAGCAGAAAATTGACCTGGCCAAAAAAGATAATTGCTTTCTGCTAGGTAAGCTTCTGTGCTGGCTCCTTGCAGCGTCAGGAGGATGAGAGTGCTCCTCAGGGCCTGGAGGAGCTATCTTCACTTGGGGAGAGGGAGCCTATGCCAGCATTGACCAAAGTAAGTGTGAAATGGTGCGGTAGAGCAGGCTCTGTTGCTTTACCATGTAAAGGGACAACTAGACACGGGAGTCCAGGCATCATGATGAAATAAAGTACCCCTCATGTTAAAACTTGAAGTCTTCCCTGAAATCCCTTGTAGAAGAGGGCATACATGTACACCTGTGTTGTTCACACTGTGTTTGCAAATAAATTGGCTGGGGAGGTTGTGGGGTCTCTCTCCTTGGAGATATTAAAAAACCATCTAGACACAGTTCTCTGCAACTGGCTTGAGCAGGGAGGTTGGACAAGGTGACCTCCACAGCTCCTTTACATGCATTCTGTGATTCTGTGTTGAAGTCCCGTTAAATATAGTTCAGAAGCTGCTGTAAACTGCTGTAAGGAGCCTCAGGGTGGAAGGCCCCAGCCTCTGGAGTGGAGAGCCAGAGGGCACTTCCTGAATTAACACGAGTCACCCTCTGTCTGCACTGGTGGTTGATGGATAAGTCAGGTTTATGGAGCTCCCTGGTTCTCAGCCACCTTCCCACTGCCTCCGTGGCCTCCTGACCACCCTCATGCAACCGCATGCTCCACAGCAGAGGTCCTCCTGACTAGTACTAATACATATTTCAGGCTACTTTCTGTCCCTCTAGTGATCTGGCTGGCTGTGAAGCAGTCCCACTACAGATAATGGTGCAAGGGAAGTGCTGGGAAAGCTTTTCTGGAAACACAGATTCACTTTTGCTTTAATAGAGCATGAAAGCACAAAGGCAATGGTTCTGTACTGTGGTGCGCTGAGCCAACTCCGCTGCAGCTTTGCCCTTCCTCCTATAGTTTCCATGTCCCTCTGCCCCTTTTCCAGCCTTTCTTTGTTAATATGTGCTAATTCTTCTCCCCTACTCTGGCATTTATTCAGCCAGCTTTTTCTCTCTAATTTTGCATACTTATATCCTTTTCTTTGCTTGGAAAGCTTCCTGCCATTTTGGTGGGTGAAATTGGCTTTCCAGGCAGCAGGAGCTCCAGATACCTGCCAAAAGTATAGAGGCAGGGGCAAGCATGGAGTTTGCAACACCTTTTTGGCGGTGGGTGAGATGCTGCCTTGGCTTGGCAAAGCCAGAGTCAGATGATCCTGTTTGCTCTCACTCTACAATTTAATTATTTGTGTTTTTTCCTGTACTTCACTGATAAAGATGTAGTTTTTAAAAGAGTTTGGGAACTGGGCTTGTAAATGGAATCACATACTATTATTTTTTTTTCCCAGCCACTGAAACAATCCATTTAACAGTTCAGTATCCCCAAAGGAACACTATTATATGGCTGGAGTGTGGATGATAGCAGGGCTGGGATGCAAATCTACAGATAACATTTGACTTCAGGGCAGCTGCTTGCAGAGAAGAGGCTCTCAGAAGTTCTAACAGTCAGCCGTAACGGCACCTCAGGAGCAAACCTGGAGTAGAAGAGAGAAGAGCCAGCAGGCTGACAGGAAACCTCTTCCTATCTCCGCTCTCATGTTTAAATGCAAACAAATGCAGACAACAAAACACAGAGAATTATTAAAATATACATATTCCTGCTGTTCCCTGTATGTGATTAATCCTCTTTTCCTCTACCAGAGAATATATTAGTGAGAGTGGGATTATAATACAGAGGCATCTGGCTGAGACTAGAAAGAGCAGCATCCTTATGCATTATTAATGATTTAGGAAAAACAGACTTCCGTGGCCTCGTATACATGTAAGTAAGTATGGAATGGCTTTTATAGGATAGTTAACACTGATAACTGGCCCATTTTGCTTATCTTTTGCCATAGAGTAATCTCCAGGATGAGGCATGTGTATTTTATCAAACAGTGAAAGAAATTATGTTTTGAAATAGCTTTTAATGAGCAGTTACTGCCCAACATTGCTTTATTCTTAAAAAAGATAACATGATCTGGGAAGCAGCGCAGGGCAAGCATAATAGGGAAAATGCAAATCTCCACCTTAGCAAGTCTGTAGTCGTAAACTGGGTCTTTAAGGATCCTTGGTTATCCTGGAACATCAGCAGCGCTGCAGTCTCACCACTGAAACAGGAAACATTTGAGGGGAACACAAAATTATAGTGGGGCTTCCTAAGGCATAACTTTGGCATGGAGGAGCTGCATTTCTTTAACTGGTTTATGTCTTGACAAATATAATATAAGAAAGCTAAAAACCCAAGCTAGTGCAGTAGAGCATGGGGGTGTGGGGGCTGCTCAGTAACAAGACATAATAATCAGCTTTGTCTCCCATCAATTTATCCATTGGAAGGTGGTTAAATCAGCAAGAAACTGGAGGAGGCCCTAATCTTACAAAGATAGAGCTACATTCATTTGTGTGCTGCTCCTTCTCAAAGGATGAAATGGCTTTGTGAGTATCTAACTTGCAAATCAGGGGGGCAAGGAGACAGCCTGGCTCCCGTTCTGTCATGGAGACCTCAGCTCAGCAGAAGGATAGAATCACATTTCCAGCAGCTCACTGAACGCACCAGCTGTATCTCTTAACTTACACAGCTGAGTATTGGCAACAGGCTCCTTGAGTAGGATTCTTTTCCTATGTCTGTGTCTGAACTGAGATGCTTCTATAATCAATAGGTGGTCTGAGGATGTAATTCCTCCAGTGCAGGAGTAGCCATCTAACAGAGGTCAAACGCTTTACCCTGGAAAGGGCCTGTTTCTTTCTGCTCATTACAAAGACTGCCAAGATTTTTGCCCCCTGCTGTAGCCAGCCACAAAACCCTGGATAAGACCTCTCCCCCATGGCAGAGATGTCTGGCCACAGCACCCAACGTGCTGGCCACTCAGCACTGCTGCAGCACAGGGCCATGACTGTGGCCATGGAGAACCACAGCCTTACAGCAGAGGTGGCAGCACCCAGGCATGCAGCATGGTGGCACCTAAGCAAATGCCTCTTGTGGGAGCACTGCAGTGGGCTGCTTGGAGACAAGATGTACGTGGTGCCCTGGCTCAGGGTGTTTCTTCAGGGAACCTGCTGTCTGGGTGCTCACATAGTCAATGCATACCCAAGTCATCTTGAAATCCCAACTGAACTGGGGCTCTGCTTAAGCAGCAGGAGAACATGCATGAAATAGGATACCTTGACTAGGTGGCAGCAAGATACACCCTTCCAGTGCAAAGTGCTACCTGGCCAGCTTAAGATAGAGTCTTCTCTGGGGATGATGAATATAGGGGAACTGATCAGCTGTGCACAGCCCTGGTAGGTCAAGGTGGCATAGAGCTGCTGTGCCCATCCAAGGGATCTGCAGGCATGCAGTGACTCCAACCTGTCTGGGGATGGGCTGCGGTGGCTGTGCAGACACTGGCTCACTCCCAGGACCATAAGGGGTAGCCGTGCCACACTCTGTGGTAGTGCTAAAAAACAGCCGAACCTTTGTGTTTTGGAAAGAGGTTTCTCTCTGGAAAACCATGAAAGACAGTAAAACAAGTTACTCAGAAGCCTGCCACTTTTCAAGGCATAGTGCATTTTGACAGTGGCTCCCAAGCAGAGCCAAGGAGCTGCATCAACCATGTCAAGAAAGCCCAGGAAAGAGCTGAGAAAGGCACAAGACCCAGTGTAGCTGCAGGAAGCATTGAGGCAAAAGCCCATGGAACAAGATTCACACCCAGCATATGAGATATGACGGACCTGCCACTTCACAGAGTTAGGCTCCATCCCCCAGTGAATGTAGACGACAAAAGGATAGATGCTGCCAGGCTGTTTGCCCTTGCTGTTGCTGCAATGGCAGTAACACTCAGCTCAAACCCTGGCAGCTCTGGAAGAGGAGTCTGGCTCATTGTCTTTCCCACGGGACTGCAGCTGTCCCCCAAGTGCATGAAACTATCTGGGTTTCTCAATGATATTTTACATCCCTAGGGAAACGAGAAACCCAAAAAAATGCTGTTATTAAAGCACCCTTGAAAACAGCACTTTTCTGCTTGGGAGACTGTGAAAATCTGGGCCACACTTCTGCAGTGTTTGACCCTCTGTTATCTGGTCCCCTTAAGAGCCCCTTTTTTCTTAGAGGGAGGAAGGAAAACAGTTTGCCTTGGCGAACAGCTTGCTATGAATGTTATGAATTCAAAAGCACGTGGAGCTTGTGGTTGAAAAGAAACCGTGTGATCAGCAGAACTTTTCTCCCTCAGCTTGTAAGGGCAGATTCAGTCTCAAGGCCAAGCTGCCATGTGGTTATAAAATAAAAGCAGGCCTTGTAAGAACTGATCTAACTTTCTTCAATTGTCTGTGCATCTTTAATCATGTTCACCACTTAAACTGCAGTGGAGCTGGCAGCTGATAATTAGGCTGAGCCTGCAGCAGCATGGCCAGTGGCCAGATCACATGGCTCCTTTCATCTGCATATTTATGCATTTAAAGGAGAGGAAAACTTTCATAACATTTTAATAATGAGGTTCTTCTGAATCCATAAATCCAGTCCTCCAGGCTCAGTCTACACTCTTTCTGATCTTACATAAGTAAAAGAGGGTGGGGTGTTTGTTTGTTCTCCCTATTCTTTTTCTGTGCATGAACGTGCAAAGCCCATCCTCTGAAGTTCAGGGTCCTCTGGAGGATGGGAGGGTCAGGCAAGGTAAAACTGCGCTTCTAAGGATGAAGGAATAACTTTGATTTGGTTCCTGGCATAGGAACAATTCCACTTTCCCAAGACAGTTCATCTACAGACTGGCAGGACTGAAGCTCCTTTGCTAAACAATGTCTCCAAACAAAGAATTTCTGACATCTTTATTTAAAACAGAAGCTACAAAGCATGTTGGCCATTGCACTTTTTAGCAAATCACCATCAGATCTAGCCCTAGGATGGCGATGCTTCAGACCATGGGCTGAAAGATGTCAGAACATGGGGAGCCAGTTCCATTCTGGGCTGGTGGGTGCTGGAGCTCTGCCTCCATTCATGCTGCCAGAGGCAGCAGTGGGTGGACAGTGTCCCTCCATGCAGTGCCTCCAACCTCCTTCCATGTGCAGATGCAGCCTGCCAGCTCCTGATGGCTGCCAGCCTACTAAACAGCTCTGCACTGGCGACCAGCCACCAGCCACTGCTCCTTGTCTCCTGCTGGGGCTGTCTCAGGTTGATGCTACAAAGGGCTGTGACAAGGGGGATGTCATCTCCATGTCCCCAGCCTATGGGTGGCAGCTCACTTGACAGCCTAGGTGACATCCTACAGGGTCCTTCACAGCGAGACTTTGCAGACCATCCTTCCTCTTCCTGGCAGCATCACCCAACCTGTGCGTGTGGGCTTTTCCATTAACACTGAAAGGCAGCTGCTATCAAGAGGAAGACAGAGAAGGTGAGGATGAGGGACTAGTCCTCATGCTTCTGTGTTATCTTAGTAAGATGGAGGAAGCACTGTTAAAATAACACATCACTGAGTTCTTCAAAGATGAAGCATTCAGTTAAATAAAAACTAATTAGATACAGTTCTTAAAACACTTTATTTTTTCTAAATGAAAAGTTAGTCATTCTACCTAAGATTCCCTGGGTGAACTGAAGAATATTTTGATGGTTTAGAAGGGTCTTTGCAGAGGCTGTAATTGTTCTTACCATGCAGCAAGCAAACGAGCAAGCCAACTGAAATGATTAGGCAATTTCCAGAGCACTTCTTGAACTGGCCTTTAGCTGTGCCAGTAAAAATTTCAGGTTCAATGCTGCTTTATAGTACAAGTGAATTTAGGCTGGTGCAATTTCTTTGTTTCAGAGGTAATGTCATGTAACATGACATAGTCTTGTAACAGTAGTTTTGCTACAGGAAGAGAAATAGTCAAGCCCTGAAAAATGCAGACCATGGCATTAACTTCACTGGGAGGGACCGTGAATTGTTTCTTGTGTATTTAAAAAATCAGAAGAAACAAACAAGGGTGAGATTAATTAGGAGTGGGAGTTCACGACTCCCTCTCCAAGTGAATGAGGAACAGCACCGAATGAGACAAAGCAGCAATGCTGACATGCTTCTTCCTTCCATGTAAGGTTTGAGAGAATTTCCTTTGCACCCCAGTGTCTCAAGGTATTCATA
This sequence comes from Bolborhynchus lineola, assembly GCA_025448015.1. Lineage (NCBI taxonomy): Eukaryota > Metazoa > Chordata > Aves > Psittaciformes > Psittacidae > Bolborhynchus > Bolborhynchus lineola. The sequence continues at coordinate 819 of JAOEHX010023670.1, read as the reverse complement.
AAGTGCCCCTCTGGCTCCTCAATGTGATGATTAACTTGTGTCCCCAGGTTCCATTATCCAGCTTTCAATCTAAGCCTGAACTCTCTGATCTGTCATCTGAAGTAGTGAGGGAATTTGCAGCAGGGCTTTTCCCAGAAAAGAAAAACAATTCACTTGCTAAAGACATTATGTGGGAAATATAACTTACAGATACAGAATCTGAAAAATTGGGTGTTTATTTTGTAGCTTTAGGAGCTACTGATGTTTTACTTCATTTTTCTACTTACATCTTACTCAGTACTGGTTGTAGGGCAAAAGGTTTCAGCCAAAAAGTCCACAAGAGACTCACATTGATTTTGATGGGGCTTGAGGATGAGTACTGATAGGTGTAACATAATGTAGGAATATGCATTTTCTTAAGCCTTGCTTAGACTTGGATTTGGAAGGTGTGATGCACCATGTGAATAACACAAAGCAGTTTAGGTGCTGCAGTTTCAATGCGCGGCTTTAACCCTGGTTGTTTGTGGGAGGCTATTACTACATTGTATTTAGTACTTGTTAATCTGAAAATCACTGATGGTGAATGAAGAGAATGGTTACAAATCAGAGGCAGGCTGATCTTACAGTTACATCATTCAGATGTGGCCTCCTGCTATATGTAGGACTATTTTGCCTCTGACAGTTCAGAAACAAGGGCTCCCCAGCCATACCACCACTTGTGTGTTGGCTGAGAAAGTAAGAGGCTGCAGGGCCATGTGTGAATGTTGAGGATGTGGGTCTGTGAGTTAACAAGTATGTGGGCTGCGATAGCACATGGGGGGTGGGGGGTGAGTAAATGAC
>JAOEHX010023668.1:9050-27042 GCA_025448015.1 Bolborhynchus lineola | reverse complement strand
GACTCTTCATTAGGGACTGTAGTGAGAGGACAAGGGGTAATGGGTTCAAACTTAAACAGGGGAAGTTTAGATTGGATGTGAGGAAGCAATTCTTTACTGTAGGGGTGGTGAGGCACTGGAATGGGCTGCCCAGGGAAGTTGCAAATGCTCCATCGCTGATGGTGCTCAAGGCTGGGTTGGACACAACCTTGGGTGTTATGGTTTAGTGGGAGGTGTCCCTGCCCATGGCAGGGGTGCTGGAAGTAGATGATCTTAAGGTCCTTTCCAACCCTAACTATTCCATGATTCTATGAGTCTATGATCTTGAGTCCATCTGTATTTTGCATCTCTGCCCTGATTGCCTGAGGTGTCATGGGCCCACCAGGCTCAAAATAATTTACCTTCCCCTTCAGCAATTTCTGCAGCTTGTCACTGGGGACTTCATACAGCTGCCTTCCATCTCGAACAATTTCAAAGGTCTGGAGGACCTCAGCAAACTAGATACTCTACTATACTGTCCCACACACCCTGCTACTCATGACTGCCCAGCCTCTGGGAAAATCTCCTTGTCCTCCTATATCATCGTCTAACCCCCGACAAGACCCAAACCCAACTCTGCTTAACTCTTGAGATCAGACAAAGTGGTCATGGGTAAAACACACTCTGTATGCATGCCAACATGTCGATCCCCATCACAATCAGCAGGCAGGTCTCAAGGGTACCTATAAGCCATTCAAAACCTTCAGAACTCTTAAACGATGCTGTAAACAGTCTGGTGGGGGGGGGCTGAGAACATAATGGAAAGTCTCCTTCATGGGCTGGCCATCTGCGGAGGGGAAAAAAGATGTGTAATTGCTAAACACTTCTATTATGTCCCTCCCAAATTATTGAGGTGGTGACCACACTGGGAACGAAAGCTAGATCAGTTTCATGAACAACGATTCTATTGTATTAAGAGTCATTACCGTAAAGTACAATGAAACAAGAACCTTAGCCCAAGGCTCCCAGCCAATAAACACTAACACAGCAAATGCTGGCTGTAGGTAAGGTATAACATGCTGAAACTGTGAGTGCAAGGCTTCAGAGCCCAGATTTATTGGCTTTGTGTGTTGTTCAATTCAAATATTTCAGGAATCATCATGGGAACATTTTTTCTAAAAGGAAAGATGCAACAGATGTAAATATAAAATTGTTTCTGTAGGGACAAGCTGCAGCAGAAAATATGCCTGTGGATCTGAAAGGCTAATGGGGTCAGCTTTTTATGTAGACCATTTGGCTTCATTTGAAGAGTGCAGAGTGCAAGAGACAAATTTTCTGAGACAACTGGGCACTATGGCATTCAGCATTTTAAATAATCCAGAAAACAAAAGTAAGGATAAAGTCCTATGGTTAGCCATAAAGGAGAAGAACAAATTAACTAGCTATGAATTGTTGCATAGTTTAGAGAGAAGAACAGATGTCTTAAACAGCTGCTTTTGATTAGAAAGTGGAAGTAAACCCAGTGTATTTCTGGAGAGCAAGATGCTGTGCTGGAGACAGGCAGGATTCCTGATGGAGACACACAAAACACATGCTTCAGTGAAGGCAAAAGTAAAGAGGGATTTTGAAAGTTGCAGAAGGGTATCCTCCTTAACAGGACTGGTTTTGCTGGATATGCAAAATATTTTCTGAGTCTAAAAGAAGTGGGAGACCCAGATGGTAGTGAACTAGAACCAATCTACTCTTTTCTAAAGAGCATTTTTTAGTCTCTTCTGCTTTCCTGTCTCGGCTTCTTTTACAACCAGTAATGGCTAGATCATACTAAGCCACTTGACATGCCAGGCAGTTTGTGACTTGAGACTGTAGATATTCTTATTTTTGCCTAAACTCTTAACCACTTGCTAGCAATCAACCTCAGTCTTCCTGAATAACGACAAAGTGCAAGAGTAAAGGAATCTAAACAACAAAGCCAGTGAAAAAAAGTCACCTTTTCATTTAGCGCCAATTAGCACTTGGTCTTGCCCCAGCTATTGAAAAAGGATAATTGTATTGTTTAATTTGCAGCTGGATTGTTTTAGCAGGTTTTTTCCTGTATGCTCATTATTGAGTGATACTTAACTCCCACAAGAATAATTTAAACTGAAAGTCTGTCTTTGAATAAAACTGAGCCCAGTTGTTTTATAATAAGTACACAGTGTAATTCTTTAATCATTGTTGTTTTACACCTGAAAACTGCTATGTAAACCACATAAACACTTCTATGCTCTGTTACATATGTCTCTTTCATTTTCTATGGTAAGTGTTTAATTAGATTGGCATCTGAGTAGCTAACTGAAATCCATTTACTTTTATCTGGCATAAGGTAAACATTGACACTAGATCTCTGTGAATACTAAAAAGACTGCCTGATTAAGATGAGCCGTAACAAAAGGATTCTGATACAATCCTGATTACAAAGAAAATAGGCTTAGTGTCAGTGAAATACATGTGTGGAATGATTCTTTTTCCTGACCATTACCACTCTTCCTCTTAAACTTCTAACATGTCTCCTGGACTGCCACATTAAATCAAGATAATTTTTATATACATGGGATTAAGTTAAACCAGACTAATTGTTTTCCAAGTTGTGTTTTTTAATGGAGACTGGAGATAAAATAGTGAATAAGATATGCCTATTAGCACTCATTAGGAGGCAGTAATGATGGACTATGCATTGATCAGCAAAAGAAAACATGCAATACGCCATTCTTTGATTAATGGGAAGACTGCTTGCAGCATGCTCCTTCTGCAGGTGTTTTTGCCTTTACTCAGATAATGTATCCTGTTTAATGATATAACCCAAAAAAATAAGTACTCCCAACTTCTATATTTAGTACTGTAACATCAGCCACCCAGTTTGTCCAGGCAAAATGATGAAATAAGGTGGCTAAGTTCCTGTCACAGAGAATGGAAAAAAATAGATACTTCTAAGAGATTTAATTGTCCCTCTTGATACGTGAGCTTCCTTGGGAGCCAAGACTACTAAGAGCAAGGTGTGACTAAATTTCAGAGAAACTCAACTCCAGTGTGGAAGCATTCCTTTCAGTTAATGGGCATGTGAGCAATCCAGCCTTTGACTTAGCCTCACTCCTGCAGTAAGCAAAAGGCTTTGCAGAGCTTTGCAGGTGCGGCAAGATGGTCAGGAGAGGAGGCTGGCTTGGAAAGCACCCTGATGGGGTGTCACGGGGCGGAGTCAGCGAGATCTGCTTGCCGGAGAGCAAACCTCGAGCTGCAGAGGAGGGGAGGCACCGTTAGCCTGGCACTGTGAACATTGATGGACATTTCAAAATGCAGCCAATCATTGAGCTGTTGCTGGCACTCGGTTAAGGAGTATTAACGAATCAAGTGTTATGGAATGTTATTGAATGTTCTAGTGTTCTGACCAATCAAGTGTTGTGGAATGTTCTAGCGTTCTGACACTTTCTATAAAAGGTGATGTTTGCTTGCAATAAAGGGTTCTACGTTTGATTGCATTGGTCGTTGTGATGGTGTTCCTGATCCCTTGCACTCCAGAGCCTGAACCTTGACTTAAAAGCTTGTATCTATTGGGAAGCCAGCATGTGGAAAGTTGTCTTCTGAGGAAAAATTCTTAACTAGATGAACCTTTGTGTCCTTCGTGTAAAACTAAGAAAAAAACACATATTTTGTACAGTAATTCAATGATGAGGCAACACACAGGATGCAGGTGAGTAGGCAATAAAAGAGTCTGTGTAAAAATGCTCTCAAGCTTGAGCATGAAAGCCAGGTCATCGTTTTCTGTGAAATTGGAAATCAAACGAGGGAAAGAGAGTCTGAAGAAAAGCAAGAGAAAACAGTTCAATGGCCTGGACAACTCTACATACTTTCTGCCTGGATGATCTGATGAGGGAATTTAAGTCAACCTGCATAGGGAATTTCTGTTGCCTTCAGGGTTACGTAGCTGCAGTCCTGTGGGGTTTCTAATGCTTTGTAAATAGGTAAATTTAAATGCCTATTTTTAGAACCCTAAAGAGATGTTCTTGGAATTTGTCCGAAGCAGCTGCACGCTGCTAAGCCATTCCACAGAGTTTTAAATATATGAGGCTGAGAAAATGCTTGGATACAACCAGTGAATATTTGAAATGTGACATATCATGCAGTATACGTAGCTCAAAAAACAAGAGTAGCAGCTCATTACTCTTTTCTTCAATAGCTGTTGACAATCTCAGTCACAAAAGGGTGTGTATAGTATGGACTTTGGATATGGCACTGAAACACAGCAGAGGAGTGAAGAATGTACCTTGAAGCCAACTAATGGGTACAAGGATGCCTGTGGAAGCTTGTCTGCTTAATAGTGAGTAACAGGAGAGGCAGAAGGCAATTGTAGCTGCTTGATAAAGGTATAGCAGGACCTATAGAAAAATCCAAACCTGAGGTTTGGAATGAGACTTAATTTTTAAAGGATTTTCTAAAGATGTATGAAATTAGATTGGCTTTATTTCTGAAGACCTACTCGACACTGAGAATATGCCACCAATATGATTAAGGGGTGCCCTGCTGGTAAACGCAGCCTGAGAAGCTTCTCCTTTTCCTGAATGATCTTATCTACAAATTTAACAAAACTGACTGCTATTTAGTCCCTGATGCTACAGTATAGCAGTCAATAAAACAGTTGTAGCTAAATCATAGGTATATTGCACCTGTAACTGTAGAAGCACACAAAGCAGACTTTAATGGTATCTTGTTCTAAACTCAAACAGGAACACACTAACACAGCATAAGCACACAAGCATTTTTTTTTTTTTACCCAGCCCAGTAAAAATAGTACTGTCATTGCTAGTAAAGGGCCTTATGCTTATTATGCCTTATGCAAACAGTGTGAAGTTCCAGTCTTGGCCTGTTAGGCTTGTTATCAACTTGTTACAAGAAACTGTGAGGTGAGCTCAGCTTGATGCTGGGTGTCTCCTTATGAAGTGCATTGTAAGTGTGGATTAATAGCAAAGACCTTAAAAATATGAACACTGGTTGGGAACAGCACCCCCAGAGCTACTAACAACAACTGGTGGGCAGTTACTGCTCACTGAAGAAATTCAACCTTGGAGAACTCGGAAAAGACTTCCTTTGCTTTGTGAAAGTGGCAGCAGGTGAGCAAGGAAAGAATCACATAAGCAGAAGGATAAGGCACCTGCCACAGCCTGGAAAAGCAACACTCCCCCCAGGATCAGGCAGCATGTAGCCTGGGGTGGAGGATGAGGGCTGGGAAAGGGCTAGCCTTATAAAAGATTGCAAATTTGATGGATAGGATCTACTTCATATCCATTTTACCCTCACTGTGCAGATGAAAATATCCAGGACTGTAGCCATCAGTGATAATTAGGTGGCATCAGGTCCCTGGTATTGCATTTTGGCAGCTAGTGTCAGCTGTGAGTGTTAAGGACCAACTACTTTGAATACATAGTGATAATGACTGATAATAAGAACTAGCCATTAGAAGGAAGGGTGTTACTAATGAGTGCTAGTCCAGGAAAGTTCGCCACTGGCTTAATTTATCAGTCTTATAAAAACTCCCATCTCTTTTTCTTTAATTGATACTTCTGTGTATATTCAGCTGTTGAATAGTTCCTGGTATTGTTTTGTGGTATTAATTCCCACTTTTCTGAACAACGGCCATACGCAGCTTAGTGATAATCTTACATGAAAGATTGCTCTCAATAGCCAGATTCAATGTACCTTTTCTGTGGGGTGAGACCAAAAACATCACTGTGGAAGAGGCAATACATTTGGCCTTAGGAACACAAGCTACTTCCAGAAAAAAATCAGAACAGAAAAGAACTTCTTAGCTCAGACATGATGTAAGAGTTCCTCATTTTAACATGCTTGTTTCATGTGTTATGTAGTTATTTACATAACTGCTACCACTCCAACTTAAATGGCTCAATTTTTTTTTGTCAGTATGCTAATTTAACTGTTAGGTTAAAGAACTGGATGTAAAACAGCTGCAGAGATGTGACTATGTCCCTGTTAGAAACATGTGCATGTACCAAGTCTGCTGGAATTAAGGTATGAGCTAAAACTCATTTCATGTCCATTGTCTTCTGCAAAGTCTTCCTCTGTTTTTATGCAGACAGTCCATGTATATCCTCTCTATAGGCATAAGAAGACTGGATTGCAGAGCTTTAGGAATTTGCTACAAACGGAAGCTAAATGCATCTAGGATGTGGGATGGAGAATTAATTCTGAACATTCTTTTTTTTCTAATTCTGCTAGAAAGTAGTTATAGTCTAGTTTATAAACCAACTTAAAATACTGATTTTATTTCAAGTCTATTTTATGAGGCATTTGCAAATACAGCAAGCAGTATACAAGTTTTAAAGGTACAAACCTCAAGTTTCTGTCAAAATTGCTGCATAACCTGGTATCAGAGTAGTGCCTCTTATATATCCAGTTAACTTGGATCTTTAATTCCTTGAGGACTGAGAAAGGTCCCCAGATATTCTTATGCAGAAACAATACAGTGAATATGAGTTTTCATATTCATATGAATGTGAATGTGATTGAGATCCCACATCCTTCACAACAAAGTATTTGAGTAATTTTTGCAGCAGATTTCAAAGTGATTTCAAGAAGGTTTTCAAGAATATTTCCCCAGGCAGCCCCTGCTCTGACAGTACTAATTTCATCTGCTCAGATAAGTTGATTGAAATACCAAGTGGAGAATCTGACCCTTCCAGAGATTCTCTTGGGTGTTTCCTACTGTAGAACTAACCAAATTGTACATAGAGAAGGAGTCTGTAAATGGTCAGTCACTAGAGAAGGTTGCAGCAGATGCAAAAATAGCCATGTAGGCCAGCCTTTTGTGCATATAGAAGGCAGTTAGAAGAGTTTATGTGTGTAGTTGTGACAGCTAACAGCTGGAGTGGTCATGGAGGACCATGGGCCAGCTGGAATTTACGAACTGAGTAGAACAGGAATTCAGGAAGACGTCTGCCATCCAGCTGGAGACACCATTGCAAAGATGCATTGCAACACACATTACACTCTTTCCACCTGTAAAACTGTCCTGTTTCAGTCTCATTCTCTGTGCAAAAGTTGTCCAGTGCCAAGATCACAAAAAATAGTTTTTATTTTTTAAACACACTGTCTGTGTCTGTGCCACACAGTCCAGATCATCTGACAGCTAATTTCCACATAAAATCTGCCACAAAAATAACTGAATGTTTTCTAGCAAAAAAATGAGCCAAGCCTTCCAGCTGCAAAAGAGCAATTACTGCTGGCGGAGTTTATCCAGCACCAAGGTCACTTGGACTATAGCAGTTATTCTGCAGGTATAGCCTGGGGAGAGCTGCAAAAGGTTAAAGTGCTCACTGCAGAGAGTTCTTTGGCCCTGTGGGTATTTTCACCTTAGTTGCCAGACAATTAACATTGTGATACACAGTTAGAGACCAATTATATTTTAAAAGGATTGAGTATTGTATCTGAAGGTTTGACTAGCTCAGCTAGGTAACTGTATCTTATTCTGACCAAAACCTACCTGTAATTGCCCTGTTTGCACAAGTCGGAGGTATTCCCCTAAATAAACATGAGCTCAAAATACTTTTAATTGATTTATTGTTAATAAGTGTTTTGAGATTTCTATTGTTACAAAAGACACCAAGTTCACCCAAACCAATTCAGACCTTTTTCTTCATCTGAAATACAAAATACTGTAGGTTATTGCTTCACAGTAAAAGACATCCATCCAGTAAAACAGTGACAACCTGTATATATTGTTTAAATAGTTAAGCCACTAGATAGTCCAAGTATTCTCATATGCTCCAGCAGCACTTTCAATATAGAGGTTAGCACACATTGGTGGGAAAAGTGTGTTACTTTTGTCTAGTGCCTGAGACAGTTGACATATTTTTCTATATTGTATCTCTAATTAATGCCATAAAGCATAATGAAGACATGTCAGAAGAAGGTACTTCAAGGGAGAATAGGATTATCCAGTTGGAGTTACAATATTTCTTCATCTCTGATGACAGACCAACATTATACTTTATGGTTGTAATAAAAAATGGTGCATGTAATGATGCATTTTAAGAATCAATCAGCAAATAAAAGAACTTTTCAATTAGCCCAAGTGCCTAAGGAATTCACACTGTTCCCTGACTCCATCTTCCCAATCACAGTTATGACTCAGCTGATGGTACAAAAGACCTTGATAAATCATGTCTCCACCAAGAGACTCACAAGACATATGCATAGTTTCATGCAATTTCTTTGCTAACTGCAATGGATCTAATCTTTTTTAAAATAGTAAAAAGTAGGTAGTTTTTATGAAGCAACTTTATATGTAAATTTAGATGCTTAAGTCCTCCCAAATTTCAGTGAGATTGCTAGCAGGATCCTCTGATTGTAGGCACAGATCTAAAGCTAGTCATTATTAACTAGGAGACTTATTAAATAGGAGACTACTGAAAAAAAAACACTTTCCCTTATATTAAGGAAATCAAGGAAGTCCATGAGGTCTGTACTGAGTGTGGGTGCCCAGGCACTGGCAGTGAGGTCTGCAGGTCTCCTCTTATGAAAAGAGGCTGTGGCTGCTACGTGCTGCACACAGTCAGTTCCAACCCACCCATCACAGGACAGTCTGAGGCCCACAGACAAGGTGGGGGTACCTCTAGGAAATGTGTTCAGGAAAGGATAAAAACCTCTGCACTGGACCTGTGAGAGAGAAATATGAATACATGAGAGAACCAGCTCTTCAGACACCAGTGTCAGTGCAGTAGAAGGGGAGGAGGTGCTTCAGGCAACGGAGCAGAGATTCCCCTGCAGCTCATGGAGAGGTGGCAGTGAGCAGATACCCACACTGCAGCCCAGGAAGGACCCCATGCTGGAGCATGTGGGTATGTCCTGAAGGAATTTTGCCCATGGGGAGCCCACACCAGAGCTGGGGAAGTGTGAGAGGGAAGGAACAGCAAAGAGGAGCTATTATGGGCTGACTACAAACCACCATTCCCCACATACCTGTGCTGCTCAGAAGATAAACCTGAGGGTGGGAAGAAGGAAGGTGGGATTAAGTTGTTTCAGTTTTTCTCTTTGTTTCTCCACAAATCGTGACATAAGCAGCATAAACATCCTTTCCTTCCAATAAGCAACAAAACCAGAATAATCCTAAAGATTGCAATAACTAATTTTATTATTTGTTTTGAATTTCTTTATTTGCATTCTACTAGAAAATTAATACTTCAATAAAAATTCATAGCCTGGTCCTGTGTTTGGCATGAGCAGTTTTCTTACATCCATTTTAACATCTCAGGAGGGCAGTTTCCTATGGAGCAGGTAGACTGATTGTTTAAGTGTATTTTACTCTCTTATGGTAATTTACTATTTTTCAACATTTGGAAGAACAGTTGATATTAGTTGAGTTTGAAAAGTTATCTTTTGGAGTAAAACCCATGTCTGACTCCTTTCTATAGAAATTTACAAAGGTTAGGCTTTGTGTGTATCATATTCCGTATCATATTCCATATAGTATTTTGGATATTTTCAGTGTGTCAAGACTTTTTACCTCTAAGCTCTGTGGCACTTTCATAGCCAGTCAGGAGAGAGGGTTCAACAGGAGCATTAAAGCTTTCTCTCCAGGAGAAACTGCAAAAGCTTTCCAGACCAAAATGCAGATTGCAAGCTCTGCTCATGTCCTGATTCCACACAGGAAGAGATCTGAAAGCACCTGCAGAGTGTCACTGAGCAAAGCACTGTTCTCTGTGCCACCACAGTATGTGCAGAAAAAGATCTATCAAAGCAAGAGGACTTCAACTCAATTTATGGCAGGAAAAAGAAAATGTTGCCTAATAATTGTATATGATTAAATATATATAATAATCAGCATAAATTAAACAGGGCACACCATAGCAAATAAATGTAATTTATTTCTTTATTGTAAACACTAGGATAATACAGAAAGAAAATTCAGTCATGATATATCCAGTAAGACATTTTTATGCGGGTCTTCAGAATAATCTCAACAATTGTATGTATCTAAGACAAATACAATAACTAGACTTTAAACTGAAGTAGTAAATGCACCATTAATACTTAGTGCTCATACTGAGTGTTTTTTCATACTTCATACCCCCTACACCTCCTAACAAAAGATTATAAGAGAACCTGCCATTAGGAAAGCTGAAGAAATTATTCTAGTCTGCAACTAATAGATCAATTTCTTTTCCTTTACTTATACCTTCCAAAAGGTACCACATTTGGAGTAAAATTAGAATTGGAGTATAGACATCAAACTGGACTATAAATGCTAAATATTTAGCAGATCTTTTTAGCGTTAAGGGGCTTAGGGTTGGCAAGAAAGTGGAATGTATTAGGAACTGCTTGCTTTTATAGCAGAGATGAAATACATCCACATTCTGTGTACATTGTGCACAAAAATAGTAGTTACATTGTGCAAAAAGTGGAAGTGTTGATAAAATTACATGAAACAGTAATTCCATGGAAGATTTGCTTTGTTTTTTTGTTTCCAGTGAGAAATTTGGCATTTTCTAGCTTTTCAAGTCTAGCATTCACTTTCATTAGTTAAACTGTTACAAAAGCGAGCAAGGGTGGCATATATTTTCCAAATGAATGGTGGAATAGGTTTATTTTTGTAATGATGTCTTTTAGCTATAAATATAGATTTCAGGCAATCATATAGAATCATTTAAAGTTTTAAAACCTGTATATGTATAAGAAAATCTATTACTATAGGAGCTTGTCCAAGTATTTCCTACACCTTGTGTGTCATTCCCAAGGTCCTTTCCAACCCTAACTAGTCTATGGTTCTGTGATTTTATGATTCAGGTGCCTAAATGTGGACATCCAATGCCATTTTAGGTGTGGGTCATCCACATGTCCTGTATTGTATCTGTTAGCTCCATAAGGATACTTCTGATACTTAGTGGCTCCCTTAAAGCTGAAGGCATCTCTGTTTTACAGACAAGTCCTGTCCTGTCTGTATGAGTCATTGTTGTCCTGTAACTTGTATACGGAGTAAGGATATGGAGTTAGGACACACTGGAGTTAGGACATTTTGGCATTCTCATTACAGCTGTGGGACTGTAAGAGTCACACCATGTATCTGTCACAGATAAAAAGATCTTTCACCATAGTGTTTTTTTAATAACTATTTTCAGAATTGCATTGAATTTATCAGTCTTATGTGATGTACAATGATAAATCAGTGAGGATATGTTGACTGTACTTGGTTTATGTCCTCATTCAATGGCAACATTAGAAATTATTTAGCTATGCGTATTCCTAAGCAATATTTTGGAATTATATACAAAAGAGCTTAGATAAAGGGTGTGAATACTATTTAGATGTAGAAAATTATGAAAGTACAAGAAACTCAGAAAAGACATCAGGTCAAACTGACAATTCCAAAGTTTTCCTCAATTACTTGATCCAATTGATGCAACCTTGCTTCAGGAGGCATTAAGCACAGAATAAACCCATCCAGAACTATTTTGTTGTTTGCTCTGACAGTGTTTACTGTCTGGATGGTTGGTGGAAATCCAGAGTCCTCTTTATCCAAACAATTTAATAATTGAAAGTATATCAGAAGAGACTTAAAAGTGTTTCAGTTTAATGGAGATGAGAGAGATGGGCATGACAATTGATCACCCATCAGTAAAAAAAACAGTAATGCCACCCTGAAATATGTGTTAACATGTGCTTTCTCACTTCTGATAGGAATGCACAATGTGCCAAACTAAAGAAGGGACATCCTGCTGGCTGCAGTTAACCATAAAGAATAAACAAGAAAAAATTTATTGCAGTTATTTTAGCATTTTACAGCAATAGATAAGATTTGGCCTTACTCACATGGGTTTCTCCAATCAGACATCTATTTCTTACTTTTTACAGAGAAGTATAAAGCATATTTTGAAATTGTTACCTACCTATCTGTGTAAAACTCACATTGCATGGCTCTTCAATATTCATGTGTAAGTTCAGACATACTTGTTACACAGTGAATAGAGAAATTTTTACCAAAGTTACTAATAAAGATCTAAAAAAGCTGGGAAACAGTCTAGTTCATGTTATAATTCTCAGATGGATTAGATATACCATATGGGATTCCATCATATGTTTATGAGAAAAAAGTACCCATTTTTGCTCCAGTTGCTGATACATCATCTGTAATCTTCTCTTGTTTCCTATATGATCTCATTATGACACTTTGGAAACAGCACAGTATATTTAAAGGCTTTGTACAATTATACTGCAGTTCAACCCTAATTTATGTCTTATCTTAGAGATCATTCTTGTATTAGCAAGACCAAAGCAATCTGTAAAAAAAGTAAATTTTATCTGAACGTACCCAAGGAAGGATCAGAGAATGACAGCCCTTTTGCAAATCTGCACTTCTATACTATTCCTATGACTTTACTACTGCTGTGCAGTACGAGAAAGACCAGGAGGCTGTGATGTTCATCTGTATGTGTTGTCTGTCCAGAAGAGTGATGTATGTTAGTGCTCCATAGACTCACTCCAGCATCCCTTACACAAGATTCCTAAAATATCTGCTCTGGCCAGTACAATTTTTGTTTCATGTTTTATATCTAGATTACTGGTAATCTAGAGATAGATAAGCAGTATTAAAACTGATTAAAGATCAAAACTATCATTCTGTATATTTTGCTAGAATACTTATGAAAGACTTTGCATCATGAAATATAAAGGTAAAATTTCAGTGGGGGTTGTTTGTTTTTAAAAGCATAATTGATACAGAACCTCTATAGTCTGTTACTGAAGTGTATTAAATGAAGATAAAAGGTATTAGGGACTGGGAACCCAAATACTGATGTGAGTAGGAACCTGAAAGGAGTTAGTAAGAGAAGTATGCAGAAGTATGCAATCCCTGGAAGAGGTGATAGTAATTCTACATCACCAGTTGTCCTGGGTTCAGCAGCAGCAGTCATTTTGATCCTTCTTAGTAGCTGGTGCAGTGCTGTGGTTTTGACTTTCAGCCTGGGAACAGCACTGATAACACAGATGTTTTTTGTTGCTGCTCAGTAATATTTATACTGACCAAGGACTTTCTGAGTCTCATGCTCTGCCAGAGAGGGGAGGCAGCTGGGAGAATGCAGAGACAGGACATATGACCTAAACTAACCAAAGAGACATTCCATACCACAGCATGTCATGCCCACTATATAAACTGGAGGCAGTTACCCAGAAGGGCCAGATCACTGCTCGGGTCAGGCTGGGTATTGGTCAGCAAGTGGTGAGTGGTTCTATTCTATTCCCTTGTTATTTCCCTTCTCATTATTATTATTGGTGGTAGCAGTGGTGGTTTGTGTTATACCTTAGTTACTGGACTGTTCTTATCTCAAGCTGTGGGAGTTACATTCTTTCAATTCTCCTCGCCATCCCTTTGGGAGCAGGGGCTGGGAGGAAGGAGTGAGAGTGGGTGAATGACTCTGTGGTTGCTGGGTTGCCTGCTGGGCTTAAACCATGACACCAGTAAGCTAGTACAGGTAAAGAAGAACCTGCTAAACTTCAGAGGTGCCAGGTTCTGGTGGGTTTTACACCTAGTTATCAACTCCTTAAGCAGTTCCCAGTATTGCACATTTTGATACATGGCTCCGTTTCCGAAGGTGATGTTCCACAATAAAGTTTAGATAAAAAATACACTAAACACTGATGCTTCAATAAAAGGTAATCCTATCTTAATGAAAATCACTTTTAAAAGTATAAATTCCCCAAAGTGTTCTCACAAGATGTATTGCGTACTTTTGGTCCTTTTCCCACATTTTAATAGGTTTTGCTCAGAGCTGTGTCATAATTCTGGCCAGGAAAACTACCCAGTGCATATTGCCTGAATGTTTTCACTACTGTTACTATCCTCTTTGCCCTGTTAGAAGGAAGGAAGGAAAAAGGGAAAAAAGAAAAGCAAGCAGCTTCCAGATTCATTAACAGGTGCACTGATCCTATTGATTCTCTCTCTTAATAAACAGGATGTTCCTGAAGAGTCTGTTTATATTCCTTTATGATCTGTAGCAGCACCAAGGCTTTTTTTTTTTTTTTTTTTTTTTTTTTTTGAGCTCTTTCCTCATATTACATAGGAGATTTATGGGTCTAGAAAGGATCAGAATAGCTTTAAAAAGACCGTATGTGGGCTGCAAAGCCTTTCTAGGAGCCCATAGGGGTCTCTGTGGGACAATCCATACAGCTGAGGGTTCTGTGGAGCAGCAGGGATAAAACAGCCTTTCCTGCCTTTGAAACAGACAGAGCTATTGTGATGAAATGACAGAGATGGAAATACTGCTGCAAAAAACAGTGGGAAATAGTGTGGCTTGAGGCAGAATTAACAATAACTATACACTTTGCTGTCTTTGCAAAGGGCTGGGTTTGGGTTTTTTTCCCCTTTAGTTTCATTTCACTTCAGTTCTTTTTGCAATTTAGAATGTTGGAGTATGTAAACACAATCTTTAAAATACTTTCATAACTACAAGAATACAAAGAATATGTGATTATTCATGTTTTAAAATTCAGTGGAAATTCTCAGGAGCAAAGGTTCTATCCTTGGCCTTTGCTACAATAGGTAGAATATCAGTGAAAATATGATTAAGTTTTTGCACAGGAAGTTTTCTTGAAATTGAATTTACATTAACTCCTTGTTGCAAAATAAAACATCATGGATTTGTCATAATCTTATTGTCCAGCAGCCTGTTGTACAGTGCTGTTCTGTTCTACATCAGTGCGATTTCAATCTGCGTTTGAGTACCTACTCTGCATCATTGCACTAAGACCAGAGGTTTCACTGACAGCTCTTTTGTCATGACTGCAGTCTATTTTAAATCTCATTTCTCATAGGTATCACAGGGGAATTTGTATGCACATAATGTAAAAAGAACTCAAGCAATATTATGGACAATGAAAGCGCAAGCTTCTCCTTCCTGCCATTCTCCAAAGAGGAGCCGCAGCAACTGCCTCTGGGTGTTCTTCATTCTGTTTCACCACTTTGCCATCTGGGGAAACATAAGAGAATCAATGCATCAGATTCTGGATGTTATGCTTTAGAGGTTATTTCTTTCTAACAGATGAATTGTTTTCCTCCTTTTCCTCATAAATATAAACAAGGGAAAAATACTGTAAGTAGTGACAATTGAGGTAACTAAATACTGCAGCTTTGCTTAGATACAGATAAAAAGGTTGTAAACCTTGCTTGACAGTGTCCAGTCACAGCATGAAGGATAAATTTTTCATGGACTTTGCATTAGTGTGATGTATGGTTCTCTTTACCCCCTTCCCCCCAGCAAATTACCTTCATCCGTGATAAATGTAAATATAAGAACAAGCAGTAACATTACTTGATAATTTAATTCTCCTTCACTATGTCCTTGAAATGTCCCACAAAGCATTGCAATCTTTTAGAGTGACTTAACGCATGAAGTATCAAAGTACTGAGAGATCCCTATAGTTTCACAAAATTAGACAAGCATTGATTTTAAACTGTTCTTTTTCTTCTTTATTAACATCTTTCTTTGTACACAAAAGGGAATTTGATGGAATACAGCTGTCTCTGGTCTTTAAAATTATAATGCCAATTGAGATGTTTATTATTAAATAGTTGGCCTTATTCCTGTTGTAAATTTTAAGATTACAGAGTTATTACATTCTGCCAATAAAATTAAGAATGCATGGACTGATTCATTTTTATTTAAGCATGAATAAAAATGGGTTTAACTTCTTGATCTTATGAGAATATGCTATGCAAAGACCTTCACCTTAAGCAATGTCTGAATTAAAAATGCCTGGACATGACTGGGATTTTTTTTTTTTTTAATGAATGTGGAACACTGAATAATTCTTATTTGAATCATTTGTATCATACCTTACAGTCTTCATTACAGACAAAGTGCCTTGATTTTTAGGGTCTGAATATAAGGCAGTTCTGCCCCATGAAATATTATATTCATATTATTCATATCAAATCGTATATTTCTAGAATATCTGGAGGCCCAAAAGTCAGGAATCCTGGATTTTTGTCTGTATTCACTGAAAGCAGACACAATCCCAAAACATGATGTCCTGTTCCTCCTTCTTATAAAGTGGAAATGTACTGGAACCTTCATCATTCAACTGAAGGAGTTAACTTGCTGGGATGAGTCACTGCTCCTTTGTGCCTTTTTTCCATCTTGTACTGTGCTCCCTGCATATATGATCACATGATGGCCTAACTTAATCAAAGTAGTTGCACCTACTTAATTTTAACATATCTTCTGTGCAGCTGCTTTCTTGCTTCTGCCAAGGTATGGGATCTATTTTCTCAGCTCCATTGGTAGGGAGATGTCAGGCCTTTTTTAATTCTGACAAGTGCTGATTGAGCACAAAACCCAGGAGTTTCACCACTATTAGTTTTGGAGAGTTGTGTTTAACTTGAGATGCTAAGGAAATTGCAAGGCTAGCAACTGAAAGGCTTTAAATATTTTTAAATAGGTGTACCCAGCCTTGAGTAAAAAGTGCAGCGCATGATAATCATGCCATCTGTTTCACAGCTTGGATCTTATAGGACTGAGGTCTGTTTACTGAATAGGTGGCATGGCTGTGACTTACAACTTTATGATCTATAATAGTATATATGAGGTTGTAATACAGATAAGAAGAAGAAAGCTGCAAAATTTGGTGAGTACAGCCACAAAAAATTTCTGAGAGTGGTAATATTGCACCAGCTGTTACTACCTAAGTGTAGAGGAAAAGTGTCTGTAACCCTTCTACTTCCCTGCTAAATATGCACTTGGCTATAATAACATTTCCATTTGCTTTTCTTTTTGTCCATACCACTATTACTGTAATTGCTATGAACAATTGAAAAGGTATTTTAAGAGTAGCAACCCCAAATCCTGCTTGCAGGAGCAAAGCACTGTATGAACAGAATAAACATTCTTAATTCACAGCTGGTAATTGCCTTTGTGGATATGATAGAATAACAGAATCATATTGTTACACTTTAGACTAGGTCTTATCTGATATAAACAGAAATGGTTCCACATATACAGTTTGTCCCTCATAATGCTCTTGTCCTTAATTTTCATAGGTTTGTATTATCTAGGAGTATATGTTGCCTTCCTCGGAGTAACATCCTTGAGCTGTAACCATTGACATGGGATATGCAGACATGGAAAGTCCTGGTGAAAACAAAAGCCCATTAACCAACATTTGGGGGAAGAGACAGTTCTGTTTAATGTTGGCTGAAATTTAAGGACTCATGATGACAAATGTAGGAGTTCTGTTTTCTCTTGTAACAACTGGCTATGATTCAGCCTTAGGCATAACATTAAGAGGCTTTCAAACTTTCATCTTTTTTTTTTTTTTTTTCCAGCTCTTTAGAGTCTAATGGTCCTAGAACAAAAATTAATTTGCTCCAAAAAGTTAAGTATCTTTAATAGGAAAAAAGTTTGTAACTAGAGAAAAAAGAGCATGAATATACACTGTATGTATTTGTTTACACTTCTTCTCCACACTTTCTTCATGCAGAGAACTACTATAGACAGCAATAGGATCTGAGAATGATCTGCCACTTGCATCATCAGAGGTAGTAATAACAGATAGTTTTGCTCAGTTTTTGGTATATTTTCTTGTATTGCCAAGGTGGAATTTCAACCAGCTTTTAAATTTAAGATTGTGAGCAGATTTGGATAAATTCTACCTAGCTGACAGCAGGACTAGTGGAAAAACATCCAAAATGTCATTGTTGTCTGTGATACGCCTGGCATTGCAGGAAAAACCTTTGTTCTACCTGTAGGAAAAGCATCTTGCACTATTTTGTCCTCACACCATACACGCATCTGTTACTACTCCCATTCTTTGAAATTTGGTGTCCTTGGTATATTTAGTATTTTTGTGAATTAAACCCACTTCAGTAAATCTTTACCTATTACACATCGTGATATTGTTTCATACATGCACTTTTAAATAAGTGTCATGGGTTCAGCAGTAGCAGTCATTTTTCTCCTTCTTGGTAGCTGGTGCAGTACTGTGTTTTTGACTTTCGGCC
>JAOEHX010023667.1:0-19585 GCA_025448015.1 Bolborhynchus lineola | reverse complement strand
TGTAGCAGTGAATAAGTTTCAGGGAGAAATACACCATTTGAAAAAAAAAAAAACAAAAACAAAAACAAAAAAAAACCAACCAAGAAAACCCACAACAACAAGAAACCCAACAAAGAAAATCCCAGAAAACCAACAAGTTGTTTAGCACGGATTAAAAATACCCTAATGAAATCCACACTTACTGCACCTCCTCCCTTCTCTGCGCAAACAACTAATTACTGTATGTAAAACACAAAAGTTTGTTTAGCATGTCTCAGTAGACATGTCATATACAAATGTTCTTTATCACTTAGACAGTTTTTCACTCTGAATTTTACATTCTGCCATGTACAGAAATTACTTTAGTCACTGGGGAATTATAATTGCTTGTCTAGGATACAGCTTATTTACATTGAGATATAGCAATAAAGAACAACACATCCAACTGAAACTGCCAAAGAAGTTGTAAGCAGTTAGACTCTAGAGAAGGTATCTGAAATCTCCCATGACTAGAACATTTTGATGGAAAAATCTTGATTTATTCTATTTTTAGAAGCCGAGAATACCTCATGATTACCTCTCAATAGGGAGTCAGTATCAGAAAATTGCACATTATTTGGGCAATATTAGTTCATAGCACATGGTCAGAAAAACGCATTTTTAACAGCAGATTTGTTTTAGTAAATTTTATCTAAAAACATTAAACAGAACTAGTCTGCTTTGCTTGGTTTTATCAAAAAAAGTATAGGAACTTTATTTGCCCAAGAGTGTACAGTCTATTGCCTTCTAAAAATACTAGAATGATGCACAGAACTATACCCAGCTAGACTGAGACAAATAAGATCACTTAATAAAGTAAATACAACTGGAATGGTACTGTAATGGTGTTAGTGTAGTGTTTGCAGGAATGAAACTATTTTTGGAATTATAAAGTAATTATGCTTACAAAGAAACTATTGGAACTAAAGTATTTGCTGACTGTATTTCATGGTCTGCTATGCCTACACATCTCCTACATGGTCTCCAGCAATGCACTGAGCATTGCTTGTCCTTTCTGGAGTATGATGAAAAGCATACAAAAAAACTGTTTTCAAGATTGCCACCAAGTACAGCGTAATGTGGTATATACTGTGGCTAAAACCGTAAACTTCAAAGCAAATATGTCAATCCAAGAATAATCAAGCAGCGCAAATTATATATGCCTCTGAAGTTTAATCCACCTTTATGAGGAAAAGAAAAAAAAGTTAAAGTACATACCATATTAGCATGAGGAAAAGAGAGCTCAAATGAGATTTACCAGTTCCCTTAAAATGTATGTCAAAGGTCCTGTTACTTAACATATACTTTAATCTTCAAGTATAGACCCCCAACACTGGTGAATTTCATAGATAATATAAAATTCTTCTGCACCAAATTTTCTTCAGAAGTGGGGTGATTGATTATGTCAGAGAAAGCATACACTGTAATAAAATATATAGTGCGATTCAGCTGGAACATTCCTTCCTGCTGTGACAACCATCAGTTCCTGATTTAACACTAAGTTTGTAGTTGCATCAGACTTAACAGGTGGCATGTTTTTCTGTCCAGAAAACCAGAAAGCAAACCTGACAAATGTTAAATGTCAAAGCTGCTGAAGCAAAGAGAAACCCTAAGAAGAAATACGGGACAAAGCTGTGTGAAAAATAGTCATCTTTACCAGAATACTTCAAATTACCTGCATATTTTTTAAAAAAAAATAAAAATAGACCAAGATTGCTAAAATATTTCAGATGACAATGTTCTTCAAGTGAGTAAACACACACATCTTACCTAATGTTAATATGACACCTGAGAAGGTGTAGAGCTAACCTCTCAGTGCTTTTGTGGTACTTATAATACAATGAAACTTATGATGAATAAAACACAATCTCAGCCTAAAATGTGACCAATAAACAAAACCTTCGGATAACCTCAGACACTCAAAATTCAACTGTTTCTATGAGACCCAAGCTTTACACTGGGAAGCAACGTTTTCTATTTGTCAGTTTTCAACAATTTCTAAAACCAGAGAAAAGAGGCTTTCTCTTGTTTCCTGCAAATTAATTCCTTCTACCAAGGACTGAACTGCAAAAAAGTAACTCCACCAGAAAGCATGTGGCCAAGCTCTTTGGCCTTCAAATGAAGGGAGCAGCAGCCTCAGTTTTTTACCCACTCCGTTATTGACACTATGGCTTTGCAAGAAAAACAACCTTTGGAAGAGGAAATTCAATACCATTTAAGAGTCTGTAAATTCCTAGCAAGTATCTGTCTGTAGTTCAATGCATACTCAGTACAGATTCAGGACTACCACTGCAGTTTACACATGGTCTAAACCAGCACTCTCCAGATGGAAGCTGGATGAAAGTGAGAAAAGTAAAAAATTAAACAAGCAATCCCTCACAACACACACAAAACCAAACACCCCACCTCAAATCCCCTTTCTTGTGTGGATAACCATCTCGCTAGACAAAAAAGCGCCAACTACAACAGAAGACACTCCTTAATGATAACTTAAGGGTAACAGAAATAAGGTGAGTGATTTTCCTACAATTCCTCTTTAACTCTTCCAGCATTCTACAGAAACATTGAAGAAAAATGGGGAGAAGAAGAGATTACCAAATGTAACAAGTTTATGGCAGAAAACAATTTCCTCAAAATTTTTCCCAGTTTTCCCAGATTATGAGACAAACACCTTTCATAGCCAGCATTACCTTCTCCTCCTTCCTTTCACTGAAAAGTTAACTCTTTATGATCAGCATATGCACCTTACACAGGTATTCACACAAATATATAATCTCTCTTCATTACAGATAGAATATTACCACCTCATTTCTGAATTGCCCCGAAGAGTTGTCCTAAAACTGATCAGTATTATGTTTGAAAGAGAAATGCTCCAAATACATATCACTGAACCTTTCTTTATAATGTAAAAGTGAAAAGAGGGATGAAAATCAGAATTTACTACAGACACTCAGGAAAGCTCTTTGACAATGTGACCTTCCTAAAGCATTCACTGACATACACTACAAATAACAGAAACACATTTCTTTTCTCAAAGGAGAATAATAAGAAAAAAAACCAAACCTGAACCATTTAATAAAAATCAACTATCAGTTGTAAGTGTGCAGCATATAATACATCTTTCAATCTGTCAACACTCAGATGCCTCACACAAAAATTCAAGGGCATATGCACCAAGACTAAGACAACTCTTACACTTCCTTCCTTCTTTGTCCCTTTATAATTCTATCTGAGATTATTTGCTTTATGAGTCCTGAGAGCCAATATAACTGCTCTGTGATCATTGCAGACAGATATTCAACTGCTAAGTGTATAGGTATCTTTGAAGAACAACTTACAGAAGAGACATCTATTTTCATCAAGTTTTGCTTCAGAAATGGTTTCTAAAGAACAGCTCCTTCACCTCTGAACTTTCATCAGCTTTTATGAAAGTTAAGCAACTGAGGTGAAAATTACCCCAGTGTGTCTTATTTAATCTGACCTTTTAAATGATTGAACCTTTTCTAGTTGCATTTGGTATTTTTCTGTCTTTATTTGAGTGACCTTTATTTTTTCTGAATGAACTTTTATTTTCTAGTAACTGTTAAACATTTTATGAAACTACATAAAATAGTGGAGATAAGTGCAGCAAGGCAGGTGACAGAAATTCAAATCAACAGCAGGAATTTAACCCTTGACAGTTGACTAAAGATTCAACTATCTTGTCTTACTCAGGAAAGAACAGTATCCAGACAATGTTTGTAAGCCTGACCTGAAATGTAACTGCTGATCATGGATTTATGTAATTGTTGATTTAGGATATGTTGGAAAAATATGGAAACAAAAGGCAATATATGGCATAGCATGAAAAAGTATTCCTTTGAAGAAAGAGGTTAGAAATATAGTGAAACCTTAAAGGTAGTAGAGTTTATTTCCATTAGGTATTGGAAATTGAAAAAGATTAGTTTGCATCTTTTTACTTGCTATGGTTAAAACATGGCTATTATGTCGAAATGTTTGTGAACTTGCTTTTATTATGTAGGTTTTAAACTTGAAAGAATACATCTACAGTCCTACACCAACAGCACCTTCTCATTTAAAAACCTTTTTGCATATGCAACAAAAAGGAAAGACCATATGAAAGTACAAAAACATGGTAGTGAATAGAGAAGTGGTCCTGCTGATCATTTCACTGCCCTACAATCATTCAAGTGGTCTCTTATCTGAGCAAGTTAAATATGTGTCCATACTGCACAAGCGAACAGCAGCAGGCTTCCCTCTGGTGAACCCTGTCACAAGCAAGGAGTAGTTTATTCGATTAAAATTCTAGGGTAAAAGAAGATACAAGCTTTTTACCAAATTTTGCAAGAAAGACTGACTTGTTTTATACGTTAAGGAATGTATATAGATTCCTTGAAGCCAGGATGAGCAAATAAAATCTCTACCTGTTATTAACAGATAAGATAAAGCATCGCATTCATTAGGAAAACACTTAATATTTGATGCAGTATAGAAAAAGGTTGCTTTCAGCTCTTGTGGAACAATATAATCAGAGTTCATGACAGTCCTTAGAAACATATATAAGAGTTTTCATTATGAATATCTAGAAAGTACTGATTCTCTCGAATATCCTGGTAGCAATATAGGCACCTTTGGAGAACTTCCATTTGCAAATCAGGCCTGTAATTCTAAAATGCCTGTTTAAACAGAAGGATGTGACAAGACAAAAGGAAATGGCCTCAAGTTGCAACAGGCGAGGTTAAGATTACATATAAGGAAAAATCTCTTCACTGAAAGGGTCATCAAGTACTGGAACAGGCTGCCCAGGGAAGTGATTGAGTTTGCCATCCCTGGAGGCATTTGAAAGACCTGTAGATGTGGCACTTAGGAACATAGTTTGGGGGTGGACTTGGCAGTGCTAAGTTAACTGTTGGACTCCATCATCTTAAAGGTCTTTTCCAACCTAAATGATTCTATGATTCCCTGATACTGTGGGTCAAGTGAAGTGTTTTGAAAGAAACAAAAGAAACCTTCCCCAAACTGAGTTGGGGAGTTTGTTATCACCACTTGCAAAACTAAAGCTCTGTGTTTTCACTAGTTTCCTAAACTCACTGTATTCTTTGGGGATATCATAAAGTGCATGGAAACCAATGTGAGACAAATTGAAGAAGAGAGTGAATTCCTTTCTCTCCTCCTTCACTGGTAAAACGAGCTGGCTCTCCTCTCCAAAAGAATGCTTCAAGTACCAGTAATACTGGGAAGGCACATGTGCTTTCCAATCTTTTATGATATGGATAACAAGGGCAGGATTAGACTCTCCAGTTAATTATCCCTCAGCACATATCTGTGAAGGAGAAATTTTTGACATTATTCACCCCTCACCAAAATAAGCAACTTTATTAAATATTTAAATAGCTTGCTAAAAGTTATTTGGAAAGCACAGAACAGCATTTCTGCAGGAATTGTAGTTACAAGGACAGACAAAAGTGTCAAGTTATATCTAGACATAATAGTTAGTGTTTTGATATAAAATATTTATGCACCACTTGTTTCAATACTCTCCATCTTCCCATCCCCCTTTTTTATTTTAGCTCTTCTGCATGCATCCTCCGTTCAATGAAAACCCTTCGGAAAACAGGTACTTGTTCTATAGGGTCATTTATTCCAAGGTGGAAAACTCTATCTAAACTTTCTCAGAAAAACACATAAGAACCCAAGATGAATAAGAAACACCTATTAAAAAAACATCATTAGAAGCAAGGAAGCTGCAGCAGATCTATTTGTTTTGCTGGCTAGATGGATACTAACAACATCTAAAGGAATTAAGAATCTCATAAAACAAGAGCTAAAACCTCAAGGAAAACAATTACCTGCATTATAGTAATTAGTAATTTTGGCAGTTAGTGGCTTGCATTTAGTGGATACAATACGTGGTGAGTCTGGTAACCTGCAATTCATTACCATAAGCACGCAAGAGAAAAACTCAATTCCCAGTGTGGTACGACAGAAATTACAGCAGAGATTTATAACAGTCCCAGATTGCTAGCTAAGGCTTGAGAGAAAGAACAACCTAAGCACTGCATAATCTATCTTTGTAGAGATAGATATGGGCTCACTTTAGCATAATGTATCCAAACATAAAATAGTTGACATAATGCCTGAGCACATCACAAATAGACAGGTGTTAGTAAGCAGTGCCGATTAGCTCATCCTCTAAGACAGTCTTAGCTCTCCAGTATAGCAGACAAAATTTAATGATATCCAAGCACTGAAACTCAGAAGGTAAATGGCTAGATACTAGGGTGTTCATATTATGAATAGGGAAACCAGCACCAAGAGAAAGCAAAGACACTTTTTCAGGATTGTACAGAGGTGGGAGCAGGGGCAATGGTTAGACCCAAACTTAGACCATTTGATCAAATCCCTGTAAGCACCTTTTGAGTTATTAGATGCTTGTAGAGCACAACTACATAAATCTGGTATCTCTCCCCACCTACAAGTTGCAGGGGGCAGTGACACACAGCTTCTGTTCTGAAATGCTGAAGGCTTCTGAAATAGTTTCTGAAGTTCACCTTCTGCCCTTGAGGTTTCCTCATAAAGAACACAGAAGCATGAGCAGTCTTCTCTGACATATTCCCTTTCCTCCTTCACCACATGTCATTTCATGATGAAAAGTTTTTTTCTGTTGCTTATCATTGCTATGATGTCTTATTGGTGGCATCTCAGTGTCAAATTCTCCAATTATCCAGAATAGCTGCCCTGCGCCCTCAGATCTTAACACCACACCATGTAGCAAGCAACCTCTACTTCACATATCAAGCCTGAAATGATGAGGTGGGCAGGGGAGGAATATCCATTGCATCCATGTGATCCTGATGCCACGACACTGGGAGACATAAGCACTGTCATGGTTTTCAGGTTGTCTCTCCTGCAACTTTCTTGCTCCCCTGGGCCTCATCTTATATGAAGTTATCTGGAATACCTCAAATGTCTTTTTGCAAAAAAACAGAAAGGAACAGGCTGCCCAGGGAGGAGGTTGAGTCACCATCCCAGGAGGTATTTAAAAAAATGTGTAGATGTGGCACTTGAGGACATGGCTTAGTGGCAAACTTGGCAGTGCTAGGTTAACCTAAATAATTCCATGATTCTGTAAAAAGGAGTTGGGACAAACAACAATTATAGCAAACAGTGTAAATCTATGAAGAAACCAATTCAGAGAAAGGCTGGGAGCTCTAAGAATCATAGCAGGAGTCTAAGGGCCTAGAAGTGCATGAAGCCAAGCTCCTCACTGTTTGAAGTATAGTACATTAGATATACAAGAGAAGTGTCTGCCTGGGCCAGGCAGCTGAATCAATATTAAAAGGGATCAAGTAGGAAATATTTAACTGCACTTTGAATAGCTAATTTAAGGAAGATGAATCTTATCCTTAGGGCCACATTTCATATCTTTTCTTCCTTCTGTGTAGTACATTGCTTTATCCAAAATGACTATTTGCAAAGTATATATCTTTGCAAAATGAACAAGGGTATTACAAGCTGGCACTTAAACTATATAACTCCATAGCCAGGGACTAGCTCTTATTGTATACAGAACAAGCTTTCATTGTGCTGTTAGGCACTATTGAATATGCAAATATTAATTAGGTAGTAAATAAGCAATCTAAGCAAGTGAAGAATACTGGAACTTAGTATTTGTTGCTGAGTTCTCCTAATGACAATATGTCTAGTAAGGAAAGAGATTATTTTTCCTTCCCCCTAAATTTTTTGGTTTCTTACTTCCGCTAAACTTTAATACTTGAAAAATGTTACTGTATTTTTATACATACAAAGAAACACAGGACAATTGTAAAAAGGCCTTTGTTATCACAACTACAGTCTTACTGACAGGAAAAAGAGTTTACAGGAGCCTAACAATGCCAACGTTGCATGATTCCTTTGGGCTGATTACAATGCTCTGAAAGTTATAGTCGGGGTAAGTGTTGAATTTAATACTGCCTAGAACATTGCATTTAATGCTGAATAATGACAGTGCACATGAAATTTATCGTGTAATTTACAGGTGGACTTTAAAGACCAAATTAAAGATACAGAAGAAAGAAAATATATGTTTTATTACCTTTTATTACTTCAGAAATTGATGGATAATATGAAGTAAGCTGAAAATTACTAAACGTATGTAATCACATCATTGCCATCTCCCAGTTGTATATGAATATATCCATAGTCTTTAAGGCATCATTATAAGAGCTAAATCTGATTTCCACTATTCCACCAAATGAGTTTTTACCTGTTTTCCCTGTAGAATGCTCATAACCAAGATCTGTCTACAGTAAACATAACAAAAAAGATACTACGATTTGTGCTAACTTTGGCCCTCCCACATGCAAACTCTGAACCAGTGCTACTGCTTCCTGTGACTCACTGGTTACAACTTCTACTTAAACTGGGGGCTGATAACAAGTAGAATCCAAAAGGAAGGACAGAAGGTGACATTGTGGTTGTAGCAAGGTGAATGAAGAGGCCAAAATTGACTGGGATAACGATACAAATAAACCAAAACAAACCAACTCCTGAAACCTAAACTGAAACAAACATCAATTTCACTTCTACAACAGATTTAACTGTTTGTGCACTGCTACCAAGCCTAACTGGAGCCTATTGGCAGAAAGAACATTTGGTATTAATTGGAAATCTTCAGAAAATACACAATCCATACTCCCCCTTTGCAGTGTGTTTCAAAGGTTAATCACTGTTGGCATAAGAATCTGTGTTTTATTCATAATTTGAGTTTATGCATCTTCTGCTTCAAGGCATTAGTTCTTGTTATGATTCATCTATTAGATTAAAATATCCCATTAGTATGCTTTCTCAAGCCTGTCAATCATTTTCTATGGCTTGTTTCCACATCATCTTCAGGTAGTTGTTCCATCAGATTGTGCAATGCAGCAGAATCAGTCTCAAAATGACTTTCCTTACAGAATAATGGAGGTAAATAGTACTATACATCTGTCCTGTGTACAAAACATACAGAAAAAACATGCAGTAGATGATATCTAGACAGCAAGGTAGTAACTAATGTTTCTATATTGTTTCTGCAACTGCTTCCTGAAACATGTAGTATAATACAGATTCCTCAAGCCTTCAAGCTGCTTCAAAATCTCTACCGCATAAGAAAAAAAAAAAAACAAACAAACAAACCAAAAAATCTTTATTTATGCCCATCATGTTGTGTTTGTTGCATAGGAGAATATGGAAAATATGTAATTCATTTTGTCACTGCAACTAATTTTCATATGCTTGAAGATTATCACCTTACCTCCTCTGCCTTCTCCACTTCCTAGAATCCATTCCCTTCACGACTTCTTCAAACCTTGGAGTTTAAGCTTCCTACCATTTTTTCAATATAATTTTAGACTTTATTCCCTTAGTCACAAATTCCATGAAGTATGGTACAAAAATTTAGAAACAGTAATTAAGCTAAGTTTTCACCACTACTAATAAAGCAGTAGACAAGTCTTATTTCCTCAATTTGCTGGTGATCAACTTCTGTGCAGTCTGCCTACTTTTATGCACAGTCACTAATAATACCATGTTATTCCCCAGAGGGCTATGTGTTTTAATGTCTATGGCATTAAAAATAAGCCCAAATGTGATCCACATTTAAATGAGGTTCATATAGACGGTATTCAGCAATACCCATGACCAGACACAGTTCTACAGATTGGTGAAAAGGTATTTTTGAAATCCATTAAAGAAGCGATGGCAAATGTGAAAATACGAATGGGTAATAGGCTCTATATCCACTGTCGTACGAATGGATAATAGGCTCTATATCCACTGTTGTCACATTTCACCTGACACAGAAACTTTATTTTCCATAAGCAAGGGGAAAGTTTAGTCTGACATAAACTTAGTCCCTATGTGATATACTACTTCTACTTTACACATTCTTTGATGAAAGATGCACATTTAGGTAGTTCATTCTCTTTGATAGCATTACATTTGTGCCCTTGTCCATGTCTAGGCCATCTTTATATTACTACCACTATGATCAAGAGTAGCATACCTGTGAAAGCATATGATCTATTTCATCAGAAGCACATCCAAACGAAATGTAGCATTATCAAAACTACGCTGTAACAAGTCTACATTAGACACATAAAATCACAGCTTCCTAAAATAAAATGTCAGATTTTCTGAAGTCTGTTTATACATTTGCTATTTACAGTACATACAACGGAAGTCTTGTGTGGATAATGAATTCTATGATTTAAACATATGTTGTGCTATTCACTGCAAAGTGCTGCAATTTTAAACTTTCCCTCAGTTTTAAAAGTAATTGAGGGAGAATTTTATGTGACATATTTCCTCCAACTTCTTCAACCTGTAAGTAAAAGGTCATGTCTTTTAATCTTATATCATTATTGTGAATAGTACTAGTAGAAAGACATTTACTACTTTTCTTATAAAGCTCCATTGATATAAGATCTCAGCTGAAGTGTGACGTATTTTCTATGTTTAGATTTTCAGTGAGTACCTGTACTTTAACTGGAAAAATTTCACACAGACTTCATAAACACAACTTTATTGCATATAAAATATTCTCTTACACATCCTGCAGTTTAAAGAGGTTAGGTAAAAAAGGTAGATAGTCTAACTACGAAACAAATAAAGGAGAAAACATTATAACACTCTAGAAACTCACAGTAAACACGCATCTCAAGGACTGTGCAGCATGATTATCTACATGGACTTTAGTAAAACCATAAAATAGGAAGATGAAAAAATTAGATGGATTCTGCATGAAGAAGTGGGACTAGACTTGAAGGCCTCCTGGAATCCTTCCAGACTGAATTATTCTATGAATAGATAGGTACAGGCTTATTAGTCCGGATAAAGAAGATATTCACCTACCATCTACTAAATCATGAATGATATGGAGGGAAAAGGTATAGAACAATCACCACCTCTTCTGAACTAAAAGCTAAGTTGTCCCAAATAAAAATTTCTAAATGACATATTTTAAATAAGCAGATGTAGATGATTCATCACATAGCTTATCAATGAAACTCTGCATTCGTAGCCAGAGGACGCTGCAAGTTAGTACCAGTACCAAGGACAGCCTGGGTATCTTCATTGAAGAGAAATCCTTTGAAAGTTAAAAAACACAGAGAAAGCCCTTCTAGGTCAGTAACTTTCAAAGTTATGCACAGTTCAAGGCTGGAAAAGTAATGAAGTATTACTATGCAGTTACCTCACCAGTCTTATGCTCTGCCTCAAGCATTTGCATTTCCCCCCAGCCACTATCAGAGACAAGATAACAGACTAGATAAATGTTCAGCCTTTCCCAGTACAGCCTTTTCATTACATTACATTACCTTCCCCTGTCTTTAAGCTAAGCCAGTGACTTCTACTGTTTTAACCTGAATTTTGCTCAGGAATCTTTATTAGAAGTGGGCAAAGGAAAGGATACAAACAACATTCCCCACTACATCTTGTCTCAACTTTGATCTGCAAGTGAAATGTACTTTCTTGAACCAGTTTTTACAAATAATTAGTATATTTTAATTACATTTCTGAATTTTCTTAGAGACTACTTATCTGTGAATATGAATGCCTGACGAGTTTTCACAGTATGCTACCTAAAGGTTGTGTCTACCAGACTCACACTGTTGTCAAGGCACAGTACTCTGGCACATTTCATTCTTGTTCTCAGTCGGTGGACTTCATGTCAATCAATAGCAGGAACTGGATCATGTCCTCGGGCTGAAGTACTACTAATGACTGAAAAAGCTTGTCACGCCTGCAGCTGTGGCCAGGAGTAAAGGGCCATAAGTAAGATGAATTAAGCATCTCTAGTGTACTGTTGTGTGGCACCAGAATGGAGAGTTTTGCTTTGAGTACCTTCAGTGTTTCTTCTTCCTGCCTACTGGATCATTTAATATACTTCTCTTAACCACAGTCTAATGGTGAGATTACTCTCAGGCTTTTCCCTCCTACCAAAATATGCCTTCTGCACATGAGAAAAAACTTCCATGGAAGATATGTATTCAGAAAAACTCTCCTTTTAGATCTTTTCTTGAATACTAACTTTAGTGTGGTCATGATGCCTAGAAATTATTCATGCCTGACACTAGTTAAATAAACTTTATTTAAATAAACTTTATTTAAATGGAATCCATTACTCCATTTTTATGCCAAGCCCTATATTTGGTACAGCTTGCCCTGTTTGCATGATTTAACTAGGCTGTACTGATATGTCCTTTTGTCCCATCAGGAGAGCAACCATAATAGCATTTTCAGTAGGGTACTTAGTACGGTGGTGTCTTACTCCTTTCTGTATGTACTTCAGTTGCTACATTTACTATGTACTTAAAAAATCACTTTAAATGTCAAATTCTTTCTGGAATGGTTACAGAAATGTTATTTAGACATGTTTACTAACAGTTCAATCCAGTTCAGCTTTGAGACCTCTTTCCAACTTCAGTTCAAGTTTTCAGCTTCAGGACTTTTGAATTAGTCCTCTTAAGACACACAAAGTATTTAAATGGCATTTAGTAATGTTTGAAAGAGCAAAGCATAATTCAGTGTTACACATATTAAGTTTCACCTTCTACCAACATCTAGCTTTATTAATCAAGCTTTTAATAATTGGTCTTGACATGGGTGCATTAGTCTTGTCCTTACGCAGTTAAAATTCAGAGTGAAAGAACAGTGACTAAAGATACCATTCAACTCGAAGTCTAAACTGGCTTATGGACCTAGCTCTCTGTTAAATTCAATCAACACATCTGAGCAGTGAAAATAGGTTTCACTTATTTTGCCTTAACTACAATATCACATCCTATACCATTTTGTGCTTTTTATATCTTGCTGTTGATTTTTTAAGTGTGCCTGAGTTCTGGGTTTGTTTGTTCCTGCTTAAAGAAGAAAAACAGAAAAGAAAAATGAAAAGGGAAAAAAATGACGCAGCACCAGAAGTTCCAAAGTCCAATCAAGACTTGGTTTCTGTTTGAATTCATTCTTAAAGAGCACAGTTAACCTTTATTTTTTGGCTCACAGGTCCATGCTTTCAAATGCCTTTGAAGGAAGATGACATACAACATACTCTATAAATTTAAAGTGAATAAAAAAGTTAACTTTCTTTAGTTCGCACCACAAATCACAGCTATTTTCTGCAAAAAGGTCTAATCTCTCTAATGGGCCATATAATTCCACCACCTTTCAGGTATCTCTTGTTAATAAGCTTAAGATGGCTCTGTAACTATCTGCAGTTTCCATAATACTAAGCTATAAACACAGAAAACTAAATAAAACTTAAGTACTGTAGCTGCAAGTGAAAAACCAATATCACCCACTTAGAAATTTCCTATACTCAGTTGTACAAAGGTAGCACTAAATGCTCAGAACACAATGATTCAGGTGAAGACCTCACATAGACTGCTACAGCAGATCAGTGGTTATAGTGGAGTTTATAATTTCAGAAAATTCGAAGGCACAAACATACAGATATTTAAAAATAAGTTGCCATTTTGAATGCTGGGAAAGTCACCACTTAAAATGAAGCAATCTTGCCAGTAGTCAAATGTACCCTGCTACACAACAACATATGTACATATGAATTTTAAGATACAGGAAACACAAAATTCGAACCAATGTCCAACATTGAAAATTTCCACTTTACAACTGAGTCAATAATTTGCTTTGAAACTGAGATCTGGATAGCAGATTTTACCAGTAGAAAAGCATTTACACCACCAGCATACTTGATTTCAGCTTACAGAAAGGTCTTCCAATTCTGTAATAGCTCTAATGAATACTACATCTTTTTTAGTCTCCAATTTATTGACTTACACTCCTGCTTTCATGAAGGTAAGGTACCACTAAGTTACCTCACACAGAATACGTGTATTGGGAGAAAAGTGAGCAACTAGGTAAAGTAAATAAACAGACATATTTATATCCCATTTTCACTTCAGAAGATAAAAGTAGTTCAAGTTTTCCCCAGCATGTTGATGTCTTATAATCAAGTTTGTACAGAATAAATACTTTTCCATTCAGACACACAACCCCACGTAAAAAAAAAAAAAAAAAAAAGTGCTCATGCTTTTGAGAGACAGCTCCATCTACTGAACAGCGCTACAAAACAGAGTAGTAAGTCCCATATAGTGAGGGTCCTACTCTATAATTGCTTATAGTATAACATGGAATGTTATATATGGTCATAGCAATTTGTGATTAAGGTTGCCCAAGGAGAGGATGACAAGTTTGCAAGGACAGATAAAGAACATTCATAGCACAAGATTAGAGTTCCTTTTCAGAGATAGATGAAATCTTGCAAAGCACTTAATTTTTGCACATCAGGTTTTTAAAAGAACAAATTTCTCACCACTCTCCTGAAAAATAAATAACTAATCTATCCAAGCCATCATTTTTACATCCTTGATAATTATCTTTTTTGCTCAGTTATGAAAAGTAAGATTTGTATATGGAATTTATTACTTTTAATTAAGTCATCAGGCTGACATAAGATAGTTTCTCATACTGAGAAAAGCAAATTAAGACATTTGTGATTTATTAATTGCTATGTCTTAAATTGCAAGTGTTTCTAAGCTAACACATAGAACACCACCTCGTTATTTTGAATATATCTTATTCAAGGGCCAAGGTCTTGCCTCTTTCCCATGAGGAAATTGTCACATCATATTGTGCACTTCAATTTATAAAAGCAGTAACTTGAATGAGCCAATGTTTCAATTACTGGGTATCATATGAGTATCAAAGTCCTTTCTCCCTTCTCTCAGTTATTGAGGTTTCAGTCTCAACAGATCTGTGACTTGCTCTGTGTTGCACTACCTCTTTTCATAAGTTAGAGTCTTCAAAGTCAAAGTTCTGTATGAGCAAAGTATTTCTAGGTCACAGAAATAACTGGGATAAAACACATGTGGTATAAGACAGTTTCACTTGACATAATCAGCCCAAGTCAGGTAAGTCAACAGTATTTGTTCAAAAGGAAATCTATTCACTTATGTTCCCAGAGCTGAAAAAGTTGACCTGGACCTAATCAATCTTTGTGTTGAGGCCTTTACATCACAGAAAAGAAACATAGTAATAATTTACTAGCAGATTCTGTATATGACACCTAATCTTTGCATTCTGCTCTAGGATCACACTATATTCACTATCATTATCCACCTCCTTCTTATACTTAAGGTTCCCTGCATGGAACAACTCCCCTAAGTCCTTCCCTCCCTTTGCTTTCCTATAGTCTTCCAATTTGCCCTACAGAAATAACACATTAATTTTCTCTCAGTATGTTTGGGCAATATCTACTGTGCTTCTCAAGATTTGAAATCTGTATCTGGATGCTTTTTTTGACATTTTTTCCCCTCTTGTGTTAAATGCCTTCAAAAAATAAAGGGAAAAGGACATTGGGAAAAGGAAACCCACTTCACGCAGATTTTCATTTTTGTGGTAATCATAGTACAGGTACTGTACTCATGCAAGTGAGTCATATTTTGATGTAGGAAATTCATCAGCTGAACTTAAAAGGACACCTCACCTTCACATCTCTTATCCTCACCCAACCATGATTTTTCTGCTCTAGATCTCTTTCTCTTCAGAATGGTGACTTAAAACTATGTAACACTACTCTGACAATAATGTATGGAAAAAGGTACACGCTGTCTGTAAAGCAAGAATAAATGCAGGAATCATGAAGGGACTTTGCTCTTTTTGATAACTTCATGTTTTTTGCATGTCCAGAGAAGGAAAATGAAGCTGGTGAATGGTCCAGAGAACAAGCCTTATGAGAAGCAGCTGAAGGAACTGCACACTGGAGAAAAGACGACTCAGGGTAAACCTTATCACTCTCTACAACTACCTGAAAAGAAGTGGGTGTTGAGCTCTTCTCCCAGGTAGCATGCAGTAGGACAAGAACTGTGCCAAAGGAGGTTTAGATTGAATATTAGGAAAGATTGCTGCACTGAAAATATTTTCAAACATTAGCACAGGCTACCCAGTTGTACGCCATTCCTGGAGGCATTTAAAAGATATGTAGATGTAGCACTTAAGGACACGGTTTAGTGGTGGACTTGGCACTGCTAGGCTAACAGTTGGACTTGATCTTAAAAGGTCTTTTTCAACCTAAATGTCTTAAAGATTCTATGTTTTTTTGTGTTTTGTTTTAAATCTGCTTACATGGAAATAGGAAGTCTATCTGTTATTTTTCTCTTGAGATTTTTGAGCTTTAATCCATTTGGAGTTCAGTCTGCAGCTTCGATTTTGGAAAAGTAAAAGATTTTACAGCATGATGGCACTGTACAGACCCCAATTATAAAAGATCTTTCTGGCAATAATTTTAAACCTTCTACTAAGTAGTAACATTTATCTACAAAAAAGGGAACATCAATATGTTGAACTGGATATGATTGTGTCTGTTGTCTTGAAGAAGCAGCCATAGAGGCTTAGAGTAGTGGAATGTGTGACCAAAAATATAGAATAAAAGGATAAAGTGAAAAAGTAAGTACAAATCACACAAGCTGCAAAAGATCAAACATTATGTATATGGGATTAAGATCAAATGTTACATAGCCGGTTTTCTCTATTTTATTTCATTTTGCTCTGATCTGTTTACCTTTATGAATTTTTCAATAAAGGTGTGAAGAACTCTTATTTTAAAATGTGTTCCTGCATTGTCAGATTACGAAGTATCGACTGAGTTTCTCAAAAATTTTGGTTTGTTTCAGTCAAAAATTCAGACTAAAATAATTTAAAAATCACAGTTGAGGCTTGAAACAAAACAAAATAAAGTTCCAATGACCCTCAGCATAGAAAAACTAACCATGTTGCAAAACAAACACCAACATATCTTTTCTCCTAGCAAAGCCTGCTTGCTAGTTTTGAACTCTATTTTTATTGCCAACTGTTAAGAAAGAAATAACATAATTATCTTAACAACCTCTGTAGACTAAGTTAACAATAGACTATGTAAATAATGAAATAAAGAATAACCACATATTGTAATTTCTTTCCTTCATCTGAACACTACTCTTAAACAACTGTTTCACATCAAAACATTACACTCATTCTTTTCATCTTCTTTCATGCATTAGGGACAATGGGATATAATTACAGAGCTGTGACCATTTTTAAACCTTACCATTCTGAGCTTCAATTTTGTAACAATGTTGATTAATTTTCTTTAGCAATCCTATCTTTTGTTGCACTGTTAAACACTTTACATGCTACAAACGTGCGAAGCATGGAGAACAAACAAGAGGAATTAGAGATGTGTGCATGTCTATGGGGGTATGATATAACAGGCATCACAGAAACGTGGTGGGATGGCTCTTTTGACTGGAGTGTTGGAATGGAACGTTACAGGCTCTTTAGAAAAGACAGGCCAGGCAGGCAGGGAAGGGGAGCTATTATTTATGTTGAAGATAGGCTGGAGAGTATGGAACTCTGTCTGGGGACAGGTGAGCAGCCAATAGAGAGTTTGTGGGTCAGGGTTAAAGAGAAAACAGCAATGGGAGACATTATTGTGGGGATCTGTTACAGATTGCGTGATCAAGAGGACTTGGAGGATGAAGCACTCTACAGACAGAGGAACAGCCTCACCCTCACAGGCACTTGTTCTCATGGGGGACTTAAACCATCCTGATATCTGTTGGAGGGATGGTACAGCCCAGCACAAGCAAACCAGGGAGTTCCTTGATTGTGTGGAAGACAAGTTCCTTCTGCAGATAATAGAGGAGCTGACAAGGAGAGGTGCCATGCTTGACCTCGTGCTCACCAACAGGGAAGGGCTGGTTGGAAACGTGGTGCTCCAGAGTAGTCTTGGTTGCAGAGATCATGAGATGATCAAATTCGAGATCCTCAGGACAGTGAGAAGAGTGTGCAGCAAGCTCACTACCCTGGACTTTAAGAGAGCAGATTTTGGACTCTGCAGAAAGTTGCTTAGTAAGGTTCCATGGGATAAAGCCCTACAGGGCAGGGGGGCCCAAGACTGTTGGTTGATATTCAAGGATCACCAACTACAAGGTCAGGAGTGTTGCATCCCAACTAGAATGAAGTGCAGCAGGAGGGCCAGGAGACACCCCTGAATGGATAAAGAGCTGCTGAGGAAAATTCAAAGGAAAAAAGAGTCTTATAAAAGGTAGAAGCAAGGACACACAGCCTGGGAAGAACACAGGGATGTTGACTGGGAAGCTAGGAAGCAGGTTAGGAAAGCTAAGGCCCAGTTTGAATTAAACTTGGCTAAGGATGTTAAAGATAACAGGAAGGGATTCTATGAGTACATAGCAAATAAAAGACACACTAGGGACAATGAAAGCCCCTTCCAGAAGCTATCGGAAGAACTGGCTACCCTGGATTTGGAGAAGGCTGAGGTTCTTAATGACTTCTTTATCTTAGTCTTCATTGGCATGTGCTCTGACCACACCAATCAAGACTTGGAAGGCAAAAGCAGGGACAATGAAGACTCTGGGCCCACTGTAGAAGAGGATCTCTTTCAAGATCATTTTAAAAACCTGAAAACACACACACACACACACACACACACACACACGTCCGTGGGATCTGATGAAATCCATTTATGGGTCCTGAAGGAGCTGGCAAATGAAGTTGCTAAGCCACTGTCCATCATATTTGAAAAATCATGGCAGTCAGGTGAAATTCCCAATGACTGCAAAAAGGGAAATATAATCCCCATTTTCAAGAAGGGGAAAATGGATGACCGAGGGAATTACAGACCAGTCAGTGTCACCTCTGTACCTGTCAAAATCTTGGTGCGGATTCTCATAGAAGGCAGGCTGAGGCACATGAAGAACAACATGGTGACAGCCAGCATGGCTTCACTAAGGGAAAATCCTGTCTGACCAATCTGGTGGCTTTCTATGATGGGGCCAAGGGAACTGATGGAGAGGGGTAGAGCAGTTAATGTCATCTACCTGGACTTGTGCAAACCATTTGACACTGTTACACATGACATCCACGTCTCAAAGTTGGAGAGATATCAATTTGATAGGCGGACCACTGAGTGGATAAAGAACTGGCTGGATGACCTCATGCAAAGAGTCATCCTCAATGGCTCCATGTCCAGCTGGAGACCAGTAATGAGTGGTGTCCCTCAGGGATCAGTGTTGGGAGTGGTCTTGTTCAACATCTTTGTTGGTGACATGGACAGTGGGAGTGAGTGCGCCCTCTGCAAGCTCACCAATGACACCAAGCTGGGTGGTTCAGTCGATACAATGAAAGGAAGGAATGCTATCCAGAGGGACCTTGACACGCTTGTGAGGTGGGCTGATGCCAACCTGATGAAGTTTAACCATGCCAAATGCAATGTCCTACACCTGGGTTAGAGCAATCCCAGGCACAGCTACAGGTTGGGCAGAGAAGAGATTCAGAGCAGCCCCACAGAGAAGGACTTGAGGGTGTTGAACAATGAGAAAATGAACAGGAGGTGGCAATGTGCGCTTGCAGCCCAGAAAGCCAACCGTATCCTGGGGTGCATCAAAAGCAGTGTGACCAGCAGGTCAAGGGAGGTGATCCTGCCCCTCTACTCTGCTCTTGTGAGACCTCACTT